>CM052128.1:6582320-6687876 GCA_028454245.1 Halictus quadricinctus
AGTGTGACTCGAGTTACTAATCCCTCGGCGAACGGAACGGGACGTGGGATCTACGAGGATCGAACGAAAGCTTCCCGACGATCCCACGTACCATTTCAAGTAATTGTTAGTTAACGTTAGTCGGACAAGTGGTTGGCACTAATAGTCTCATCTGTTCGGAACAGAACACTTTTTAATTCCTTTAGAAGGACCTACAAAACATTTTGAAGACGTCGAGAGTAACACTTTCAGCAATCAATCAATTTTGCAAGCAATTTTTCTAAGCTGTTCTCGTCAAGTATCAACGGAGTGTGATTACTATTACGATTGAAGTGTAATTCAGTAACTCCTGATACCCCAAACACAAAAATTAGAATTCCACTGAACTGGTCCTTCAGTTATTAACAGTCGATAGATATTTGACGCCACCGCGGCGTCATCGGTCATGACGGCGCCAATCGAGAAACCGATGAAGATGAAGACCATGAAAATCGATAAACAGCTATCCGTACACACGTTCTGCAACGTCCGACATCGCAAATTTAAGACATTCAAGATCCCAGCAACGACCCAAAGAACGCTGGAACATTAAAGTTTCCTTCGACAAAGTCGTTCATTAGGAGAACAATTTTTGGTCCGCCCTGGCTCTTCCCAAACGATCCCCGACAACGGGAATTAGCATAAACACCGCACGGGCGGCGCTTTCATTTGAATTTTGTTGCGTCGCTTGTAAACAACAGAGACAAGAAGTCCGAGTCCCGTCTCGGAATAGAACACTCTCGAGTCTACGTTGCACGCGTGCATTCTCGGACTCGTGTGGAATCTTCGAGGACGTTCGTACAGTTCGCTGAAGAACAGGGTGGTCGAAAACAGTGGATAATTTTTCACAGTTTATCTCGGGTTTTTCCCGATTTTTCCCGCGCAGTGGGGAAAATGAGAAGTTCGCGCGCGTCAGGACAACCAGCTGTCCCTCCGGTGAATTATGAGATTTAATTTGGAGGAGAGGAAACACCTTTTATCTTCCTCGGACGTTCCCGAGCTGCGAGACACGCCAGGATGGTTCTTTGGTTTGCCGAGGTTCGCTGGTGTGTGCGCGCTTATGTGTGTGTGTGTGTGTGGAGATCGATCGGCAACAAAGTGGCGAGAGCTACCGGCAGACATCTCTCGATTAAAACACTGAAAGAAATTCGGATCAGTCATCGCAGTCGGGTTTAGTCATCCTGGGAGCCATTAGTCACTCGGTAGGACAGTTAACCGGTAGCAATGACGATTCTCTTAGCGAATCACTGCGATTGGACCTGCGGTTTTGTCGGTCGAGAAAACATCTGGCACTGAAAGCGTGGCTTTACAGATTTTTCTATTATTGTGAAAATATCTTGAAAATATTGTTCACTCCTTGCGGCTTCACTCTTTCGAGTCTTTACGTCTCAATTTCTCTTTGTAGTACAACAAGTATTCCATGAAAGGGAGGAGCTTGTATTCTAGATTTGTAATAATATCCAAAACTTCTCATCGTTAGACAAAATGGTGTGAATTCGCTGCAAGAATGCAGGCGCCATTTAGGACAGTCTTCTCTTAATAATTTGACTAGGTCGAGAGTAATGACACTCTTCGATTTTGAAAATCTTTCTGCTGTTTCAACTGACAGCTATCCATTCTTGTGATAAATACATCAAATCCGTAGTCTATTGATCACGGGTTGTCTTCTTCAGAAGATGTCAAGAATGTTGAAAGAAAGTAGATTCGATTAAATGTACGTTCGACATTTTCCCGTGAGCGTCCGAAACGATAGCACGTTCCCACCTCGTCGAGGTAGGTGTCCTCAAAGTCCTCTTCGGTGGCTGCTCGAAGCAGCTCTTTTTGCGAGTAAGCTCGGCTGGACCTTGGAGCGTAGAATGCACCGGGATGCATCGAACAACAAGAGAAGAATGAGTGAAGAGGGTGGCCGCTTAAAGGACGACGGGACCCGTCTCTTTCTCCGCAGGATTTCCCTCCGGGATATCGAGTGTTCTCACGGGGCCTTGTTTCGGGCTCGTTCGAACGTTCCCACCCGGTAGAACGTGGCACGTAAAGCCCGGACAGATAGAGCAGAGAGCAGAGAGCTCCTCTTCTTCTCTTGACTGGTCCGAAACCAGTCCTGCCACCGCCCATCCGTGACCCCAGACCCCGTCATCCGGTCGCTTGCTCGCCGCCGAGGCTTCTCCTCTCCACCGACTCGCTTAACCTCGCTCCTCCTCCTCCTTTCCCTCTTCATCCGACTGGCTGCACGTTCCGTGGCTATCCTCCTCCATGATGTTTTAATTAAGTCGATCCCCATTCGATAGAACCACAATCTGCCCTCCACCTCCGCGTGTCAAACTTCTTTCCGTTCTTATTGCCGACCGATAAACCGATTGTTTGCCAACTGTCCATCGCTGGTGAACACCTTGTTCCACCGTGTCTGTTATTCCTTTTTGTTCCGGTTCGTTGTTGCTGATTGAAGCTTAGAGCGAACTGTTGTATACTCTAGAGAAGCATCTTGTTCTAGCCTGCTCGTTTCTCGTTTGGGTTATAATTGAATCTGTTGGTCGAGCGATGAAGAGGTTGGAGATAGAAACGGGATATAGTCTTGCTAGCCGCAATGAAAAAGGTAGAAGCAACAAATCCGGCGGAAAAGCGTCCTGTAAAATGTCTTAGGTGCCATTGTGAAAATACTATGCAACAAAGAATATTAGAATACGAGTCCCATTCTGTTGCACGTGTCCGGAATTGCCGGAGCCAAGAAAATTTCTGAACGAAAGCGATCGATTCTCGTCCGCCCACGCTCCCAGAAGAAATTCGCCGGGCTTTTGACCAGCGTACCGCCTAACAGTTCCATTTTGCCACACCTCCGAGCCCAGGTACACGCGTTCAGGCCGGCCGCGTTTGTCCCTTTCATTCCGTATTTTCGTGGCTGTTCCCGGTCCTAGCCGCGGTTTTAATTAAGCCCCGGGCTTAATATATTTTCAAACGGGATCACGACGTTTCCCTCCGAAAGGTTGCGCGCGAAAGGCGCGGCCAAGAAACGGGATTAACGCGCCGCAAAACGCGGCGACCCTTTGAGAGGCCTCGCTGAAATTGAAAGAAACCACGCTCCGTCCGGCGGCTAAACTTTTCGCAACTGTCGACTACTTTCCGGATTCACCGCCGCGCGAGAATCGCGACAATAGAATGGATTATTTCGTTCTCGCTGCGGAACTGTCGCGCGCGTGTTTTAATTAACCCTGCTCGCGGGAAGGACACGCGGTAAAGCTTTACCGTGAATGATGTAGGTCCACTTTATACGAGCTTTTGTCTATTTTTCTCGGTTTTGTTGAGCGTGCTTTTGTGTGAGATCGTCGAGACGAGATACCGTGAGCTGATACTTTGTTGTGTGCGCGCTGGGAATTTTTAATGCGTGATTTTTTGACATTTTAGCTTCCAGCGACGAGTTAAAAGCGTTTTGAGAACCACAGACGGAATATTGAGAACCTCTTAATGTATTTTTTAATAGCTATTATTCTTTCATTCATGAACCAACAAGTTATTCAATCATTTTTTAGTGTTGTCTCAGAAGAAAATGATTGACCCTCTGTCAAATATATTTATACTGAGTAGTAGGGTACTAAATTGTTAATCCCAATTTTTATTCTGAACATACTGATACAGATCAATATATCTGTCGAGTTGAGTGAAAAATTCGTCTTGTTATTTTTTCCTGTGACTTACGATGTAATAATTGCAATTGTTTAAAAGTGGGATCATTGATTCATAAAGCAGCAGGACAATTGAAAAATTGATTATAAAGAATCCTTAATTTTCAGAAGAAGAATGATTACTTACTGTGTATCGTCGTGTGCCAATTCCACCTTGATTTTCGTCGTCTGACTGTTCCACGATTATACTACTAGTGTGTTCAGTAGTTCAGGTCGACGAAAGCACCGACGACTGTTGACCGCCATAAATTAATAGCTTCCTTCCCCTGTATCACCGTTCGCTATCGCACTTCCATTCCCTGCAACAATGTCACTGAAATCGCCTCTGTTACAGTGCACTTCAATATTTTATCCATTTGCTGCACTGAGATAATTAAACAGAACGTAAAAACGTTTCACACGGCAGATCATACGAGCGGTAATTCCAGCTTGTTCCAACGACCAACGTGATCGTGAACATCGCTCTGTATGTAACGAAATTAAAAACATGAAATCGATTCCTTTTCATTAATAAAAAATTTCACCGCCCGGTTTCGGATAACATCACTCGATCAACTCTTTCTGTATTTTTATCAACAGTCAATATAATTAATAGACCAATAACAAACAATTCGGTAACTTCCAATATTCCAAATAAAAATAAAAAATTCCATTAAAGCAGCGCCGCTAATAGCTAATGATCTCTTGACGCCACCCTGGCGTCATCGGTCGCGATGGTGTCGGCTGAAAAAAAGACGAAGATGAAAACACTTTGAATCGATTAAACGTCACTTGGACTTACACCCTGCAACGTCGAACGTCGTCGATTTACCAGAGAACAATTAATTAAAACTAGTACAACAACGTTTCACACAATAGATCAAACGACCAGTAATTCTAGCACGTTCCAGTGGCAAACACGATCGACAGCATCGCTTCTGTCTCTGTATAGAGGGATTGAAAACGTGGAATCTCGCGCTTTTTAACAACAAAAAATCCCACGGAGCAAATCCCAATAACGTCGCGCGGCTTTGCGCACACGTTCCCTCGTTAACGTAGCAAAAACGGATCGCGGCGTTTCGCGTTCCGCTCGCCGGCGGCGCTCCCGTTTCCAACGAAATTCCGGTCGCCCGATGTAAACAGCTACCGTGACAAAGTGTTAATTAACACCGGTACCAGCCCTTCGAAACCGAGACCATTCGCCAGCTCGCGAACCTTACGCTTCGTTTTCAAAACCTCTGTATCTTCCGAGTCAATCCATCGAGTCGGTCGAGCGCCTGAAAAAATAAAAATAAAAATGGAACAACTCGATCAATTCGCTTGAAATTTTGCTGACATCGTTCCACATACCACTGACTATTAAATAAATAAATTCAAACCTCCGAGCCGACTGTTTCATATTTTTTCCCGAGCTGGAAGTATCAGAGAAGTCGTATAATTTTTAACGCGCCGGACACGCTTTTTATCTCACATAAAAAATATTTGCATACACTCACAGGTTCACGTAATAGATTCCTAAACAAAGGTTTTCGATTCCCGCTGTTCTATTTTCACAAATAAATTCCAGCTGTTATTTTTAGACCGCGATGGCAGCTCTGCGGTCCCCGAATGACCGTTTTCAAACAGTCATCGATACGCGAAGGAAAAAGAGGGGAGCACGGGTGTCCGGCGGATTAAATCAATGGCCGTAACGCGCGGTTAATTAAAAGGTGGAATTAAATAAACATCGCGGTTTATAAACGCGATTTGCCGCGGCCCGTTACAGGTACGGGCCGCGCTTTCAAATTGAATTATTCCCGTTCCGTGCGAACGGTGCACGTGTCGGGATCGACTTTTATAGGCTGACCCGGTTTCCCTGTTTCAACCGTTCTTCTTCTTCCTTTTTTTTCCTGTTTTTGCTTTTTGTTTTCTACCCGTGCCACCGCACCGCCGCGAGTTTTACGCGTGTCGCCGCGCGATCCGCGCGCGGCTGCTCTTTATTCCACGTTCCGGCTCGCTGTCCGATACGCGTGTTTTCCGTTCCGCAAATAATACGCCGTTTGCGTCCCGCTTTGCGGAAACTCGACCGCGTTTCGGATGACTCCCCGTTCACGCCGATTCTGTTCCTTAACGAATTGCCTCGCAGTTTACAGCAACAATATTGACAACCGAATACACTCTGCCGGGGCGGCCGATCTTCGGGAATTTTTGTAGAAGAAAGTCTTGGACGGAAAATTTTGAAATTTGGTGGACTTGTTAATGTCTATTTCTAGAATATACAGTAATTCTTTCGAGTGAAAATGTTGATTACACAAGAAGTTATACCAGTTCTTTATAGGAGTCCCCGGAGAAATCATTATCATGTGTACGAAAGAAATAATTCGTAACATTGTCAAATTAATTTCTCAACTAAAAATAAAATTGCTATGACAGAGTAAACGTTCTAGACTAATACAAAAAAAAATTCACCCAAATTCGACTGGTAATACTCGAGATAAAAATTCAGAGACGCAACATGAATGTCTCTCTTAATTGATAAAAGACGCGGAATCGAAAGGTCTGTATTTTATAAACAAATCGGAAGTCAGGAACGTGATGACTTAAACTACCCCTAATTTGGCATACACTACTTTATGGTCCATTTCGAGCAAGATCCCCGGTCTATTTGGCATATGACCGAGCCATTGTAAAATTCGTTTGTCACGCGGAGCCATACTGTCCTCCACTGTCGCGTTCGATTAAAATATCGCCGGGCCGACGAGGAACGCAATTAACCGTCGGGGAGGAAGGAGCATCGTCACGGAAGCCTTTCAACGTCGACGTCGGGCTAACGAGCTTGCAAGCCGCGCGAGTGTCGCGTGATCGCGATATGTCGTTCTTCTTTTCCCTCTATTTTTTTTTCCCTCTCGTCTTTTCTCGCGGGTCACGTATCCACCGCGGACATTCTCCGTTTCGGGGAACGAGCCTCTCCGGATTTTTGTTCCAATTTGCGAAATTGCCGCCGAGATTCTTGGCAGCCGGAGGAGCATTAATTGGCCCCCAGCGTCCTTGAATCGAGTCGCGCCCCCACGGTAGCAAGTTGGAATCGGATTATGGAATCGTCTCCTCACCTGCAAGGAGATTTCCACGTCCCGAAACTATTGTTACCCCGTTAATTTGTAAAGTTGCGCGACGCCGAGCCTGATTAACGATTGAGACGAGCTGCAAAGTGCTCCGCGAACGTTTTTGTTCGAAGCAGCATTCAATCTTGATCCAACGTTGTTAAAAATGCGCAGACTCTATCGACGTTCAATCTTGATGCTCCAGCTATATGCAGTGTCGCGTTGATTAGGAAAGTTTCACTGAAAATCAGCTGTGAAGGTAAATGTAGAATAAATATAAAGTTTCCATTTAGGAAATTATGAAAGAAAGCTTCAATTATTGGAAAGACAGTGGTAAAGCATGATCCGCATTTATGGGATTTTTGGTGTGATGGTATGGTAGATAGTGAGCATGCGATGGGCTCGTGATCGAAATCGGACGAAAATCGAAACAGGTGCGACACATACACACGATAGTTCGGGGAACGGTGGTCGCTGGTAGGATAAACGATCGAAGATACCGATGACCTTGGTGTTAATACCCGAGGCGGCCGGTCCTTCGTCCTTGACTTTCGTACGATCCTCGTAGCTCGGTAGTGAGCCGGTTGGTAGTCCCAGTCGACCTCATCGGCCGTCCCTGGGGAGAAGAAATGAGGAATCGACCGGCCGCCGGGAATCGCACGCATACCCGGCTGGGTTCGGGTGCGATGAACCCGATAATGCCTGGCCTGGGCCGACGTAAAATCGTCCTGCCGTGACGTATTCCACGTTCACCGTGTCCCTTCTCCTCCTCCTCCCCCTCCTCCCCCTCCTTCTCCTCTATCCTTCTCGTGCTCCTCTTCGCGGCGTCCTCTTCTCGCGCGCTTTCTGCGAATCTTGCCGTTATTATTGCTGTCTCTGGCCTGCGAGCCAGACACCAATGACCTTCGTGCAAGATTGTCCACGAGGGTGTGGATTTTAGATTCTCGCATACGACATATTCGATTTTTTACAGTGACATTAACCCGACCGCATCGTCAGAAACAATGAATAATAATGCTCTTATCACCAATTTTCTTATTACATTTAAAAAGAACAATTTCCACAGAGGTTACATAATTAAACGAGGGATTTTACGCATTTGTGACGAAAGTAAAAAAAATTCTTTTCATTTAACACGTTCACGAACAGTAAAAATTTCAGTGAGCTGCAAAACTAGACAGGCAATTTTTCTTGAAACTAGTTGTACTATCCGAAATCTGATTAGACATAAACCATAATAATAAGTTAACTTTCATTGGTAATGACAGTTGGTCATTACTTTGAAATGTATATTAATTACAAAAACTTGCGGTTGTATAAAATTAAATGAATAAAAATTGGCTTTAAAATTTGAATGCTGTAGCATTCACGTCCGCGAACGTGTTAAGAATATCAATATATTATTTCCAGCCTATTCGAATTATTAAAAGAATAACATCGTGATCATGCTTCTTGCAATTGACGTCATTTTTATTTTCCATAAAGATCTACCCATTACGTTTCAGTAGTGTAACATATTTGTGTTACATATTTGCTAAGTACGAATTTGTTATTACATATTACATGAATTACATATTTGCTAAGCTTACGCTTATTATTAGGACAAAAATTGTTACTTAAATTTAAGCAAAAATTGTGGACATTCGTCCCAGGGTATTTTCATGAGAAAAGAATCGCAATTGAAAAATTGCTGTGAAAGGAACTAACTCGAATTTCGGAATCGATGTCCGTAGAAGCAGAAACGGTTTTCGGCGACGGTTTCGAGGCGGCCGCAGCTGTTGGACCGCGGTTCGCCGGCTCGTAAATTTCCGTGTACCCATTAGAACTGGTTTTCATCGTGCCGTGACCCGGTGCGTCGAGCAACGCCGCTCGCCGGGCACCGGTGACCGTCGAACTTCTCGCGTGAAACGCTTTAATCCAGCGGCGGCGGGAGAGCACGTGCTCGCATCGCGCCCCGATCGTCACTCGCGCGATTAATCACTCTATTACATTAATCCGCCGGCGCAATTTATCTCGTGGGACGCGCCGGCCGCACGCATAATGCCTGAAATCCTCCGCCATAGCACTCTCCTTTTCCCCCCGGCATAGTCATCGGACCAAGTCCAGCTGGGAGTACTCTAGTGGCTTTCATCCTATCTGCCGGGCCAGCTTGTGTCGTTCGTAATTTACCTATAATCGTTTTCGGTCCAGGGACTCGCGATTGTAACGGAAACTCTATTGTCTGCTTGTGTTCCATCCGACAGACAATTTTAGAAAAATCGTTTCTGAACAGGTTGCTTTCAAGAGATTTTTCATAATTTGTAGAAAATTGTAGAAAAATAACAGAAATTGTAGATGTACCACTATACTACATAAATTGTAGAAAAATGGTACCACTATTCTAACTGAAATTTCTCGAATAGAAAAATTGCAGAAAAATACCTCTGCATATGCTATGATAAGGTAAATTGATTGAATACAAAGTTTGCGGAAAAATGGCCCCGCCCAATTTGTTTAGATCGTTCCCGGCAATTGTCCCCCGCCATTTTTCACCGTGACGATTCTCTATTGGTGCAATCGAGCAGTCAGTGATAAAATTATGTTCTGCCTTTTGGTGGAGCCTGTACGTCGCAGGAGGATATTTCTTCTCATCGAGGCGGCGCAATTTGCAAATCTCACCCCGCGTATCCTCGGGGCAGGTTACGTTTTATTTTCGCAGACGTGCGGGTGATGAATGCGCCCGTCGCCGCGGCGAACGAAGCAGGTGTTACATAATGCAAGAGACAATCTGAAATATATATAATGTATATAGATATATATACATTATCGTCAAGGATCCTCTGTGCACGACGTCGACAAATTTTTCTTGGTTTCCTCCGTCCTCGAGTTCATTTGGCTTCGCGTCGTTTACTCGTTTCTTCCTTCCAATTTCACGTAATTGGAGGATTTCACCGACGCAGTTTTCGCCGAGTCCTCGGGCCCGCCGTTGTTAATTAAGACTTTCGTCGATTAGTCGCCTCGTTATTCATCGGCTGGCGTCGTTTCTGCCCGCGAAAAATGACGCGACCGAACACTGTCGCAAACAAACGATCCTGATTTCTCTAATCTTTCGTTATTTCGGAACGTCTGTCCACTTCTCGGTAGCAGCGTAAACGTGACGAAATAGACAATAAACAGAAACTAAGCGTGTAAAATATTTATCAAAGATACTTTCGTTCACTTTTTGATCACAGAATAAACACAATAAAATACACAACGACGAAACGCTAACTGTATCAAATATTTGACAGAGAAAAGTCACAGAACCGTGCGCAGGAACGTGGCAAACAAACGAACCTGATTGCGCGTCTCGCTACTTCTCCAATCTTTTATTAGTTTCAAAGGTGTGTGTTCGCTTTACGATAGAAGGACAGACGTAACAAAGTACACAACACATGGAAAAATAAATATGTAAAACATTTGACAAAGAAAACACAGGACTATGTGCGCGAACATGGAAAACAAGAGATCCCGATTGCACGCCTCGATATTTCTCCGAACATTTATTACCTTCGAACGTGCGTTCGCTTCTTGGCAGAGGGACAAAGAGAATCGAATAAACAACAAACAAAAAATTACTCTGTAGACACATCAAATGACCGGATTGACTTAATGAATCGAGATAAGGAATCCGCAGTCTACTGATTAATGAGATCTTTAATAACTGTGCTAAAACGCAAGTCGGGAAGCCGTCTAAAAAATTCTCATGGACTTTAAAAATAAACTGGGGTATAATCACCAGTAGCCGATGTGTTAATTACCAGTAAATCCGCATGAACATCCGCAGTGTCCGGCCATCAGGATCTTCTCCTGGATTGTCCTGCGTCTTCGGAGTCGATCGATGACCGATCGACCTCGTTTCGAAGCCTCGTGGCCAAGCCTCGATTGATTTTTCCTGGTGTTCACCTGCCAGTGCCGCGAGTATCGGAATTCCGCCTTTCTCTCCCCCTCCCCTTCCAGGTGACCCCCCTTCCTTTCCGTGTTTAATTACGACACCTCGCGCCACTTGATCAATTAACGCGTTTCGAACCGGCCGTGACTGACCGAGAGACGTTCCACGCGCAAATTATTCCTGCTGCGCGTACACACGACGGAATACTGATTATGCGAACCTGCGCGCACGCTGAACAGTTCCGATATCAGACACTCATTAGCTCTGCCATCCATTGGCACTCGTTAGTGCAGATTTTTACGGGAAGTCAAAGTCTTCTGCATCGATTTACAGGTTCTCAAAATTTTGAGTATGCACACCTATTCGCAAATATTTGATCTGGATCGAGACTTCACTATACTCGACTGCGGATTTTATAGCGAAACTATGTGGGTACAATTTTAAATAGTGGAAGGGTTAATTTAAGCACATCAACACATTACGACTTAACACTAAACCTACCACGGTCAAATGACCGGTTTTATATTTTACAATTATTGAAATTATAAAAATTCTATGGAAATATAATATAAATTATATGGAAAATTACGGACAATCTCAATAAATTTAGGGTTGCCATTTTTATGAGACAATATTTAACTTTTAATGCTTGGTAGGTTTCGTGTTAATATTCCGTTCCCTACAATTAGCTTGTACAAATATTCTTTTGCATGAAATGAAAATAAAAATAGATTCGCATTACAATAAGCAAGAGGGTCGAAGAAGCACAGGCAGCGTCTTTAATTAATTTTCGTTGGTCCACGGACCCGTACACGCGTTACTCGCGTCGTCGGACAGTTTAGCGCCGACGAGCGCGCCGAGCCTCGGCTTAATTACCGTGAGAAATGAAACGGAATCGGTCTCTCGGAGCAGAATCTATTTCTTCGACTCTGCCGTTGCTTCTGCGTTTGTTGGACCAGCCGTGACGCGCGCGGACTCGAGCGGAAAGGGTGCAGGGGATTGGGACGGTGTGTTATCAGACACATTGTCTCCTCGTTAAGCCAGTTAACGCTTCATTTGAACCGTTTTCAGAATGTTAATACGGGATTCAGGGGCACGTGACTGTTTTACAATATTTTCTACAAGTCCTACCAACGTATCCATTCAGATTTTTAGCCATTTTTATCCTAGGAAATAAATTTATTGAACAAATAATATTGTTAGTTATGAATTAAAAACTTGGGAATATAAAGGGTCCAAGTGACTTTATTGCAGGTGTTCCAAATAGAATACAAAACAGAATACAAACAGTTGAGTTAAATAAAAATTCAACTCGGCAGTTGAGCAAAATTATTAAAAAAATAGAAACGGGTTTGGAGAGGTACGCACCAGGGGATGAAGGGGTGAAGAAGAGGGTAAATCGGAAGAGGCCTCAAAAGAGGGACAGAGAAGAAGCCAGAAGGGGGTGCAACAGCGACAGGGGGTGAAAGGGAGCCGAAGAAGAGGGAGTTCACAACTGGGGGAGGAGGAATAGGAGGAACAGGACAGGGAGAGGGTGGGAATCCGCGGGAAGAGAAACAGGAATGACAGGAGAGGGAGCGAGCGGCTGCAATAAGAGCAGAAACATCGGTGCCAGATGAGTGTGCCGTGAGTCATGCCGCATTCAGTCCTCGACTTTTCTCTCCCCGCAATAAAACTCGGTAATATTACCGGGGTAATCTGCCCCGTGGGTGCGTCCGGTTGCGAATTCACCCGCCGGTAATTAAACTCTCTCTCTCTCTCTCTCTCTCTCCTTCTCTTATCCTCCGTCTCTACCCCCTGCCGGCTGGTCCTCTTACGGAGTTCCAGCCGATAACCCGAGGACGCGTCGCCCGGAAGTTGTTCCATGCACCCCCGTATCGTCGCGCGCGGGAAAATGAATTTTTTTTCTCTCCACGGCTTGATGAACGCGGGCTCGCGTCCTCGAGGTCTGTTGGAGCTGTCAACGACGTTAACTATACAGTCGAAGAGTTAATCTTTCTACAATGCTGGCTGGGTCCGGCTTGACCCGACATTGTAAACGGTCCACATGAATTCCGATTTATTTAGATCAAATTATTTCAATATATTGACATTTACCGGATTTAAAAGCCTTCGAAATACTGGGTCCAAACGGACCCGGGCTCCGCCATCCGAGAGTAAGGGTTGAAAGCCAATCTGAAAAATAATGCAATAGCAACGAGAACTTCCTGCATATTCTCGTTAAGCAGGCCCCTCTTATTTTTCAGACTCTTCCAGATAAGTCGTAAACATTTCTGTGGCATATGCATAAAACGATCAAGCCGAGCATCTTCGGGAAGGGCGCCGGTTAAAGAACAGTTTTGAAAAGCGATTCGACGACGCGAAGGGATTCCACAGCGGCGAGACTCGCGTCCCCGCGCATAATCATTACACAACCCCCTAACAAAGTGACAACGGAGAGCAGCCGGCGACGCGGCCGAATCAGTAATTTTAATAACGCGAGATTAAACCGGTCGCGAGAGAGCGCGTTCATATCGGAATATGAAATGTTTTGCCGCGTTCCGCGTGCGGAATGGCGTCCGCCACGGGTACGAGACGCATTACCGCGGAATATTAGTGTAAAACGGTGTCGACTGTTGAAGCACCCTTTCCAGTAATTATTCCGTCGCGCCCCTTTCACGGAGCAAGTCACGGACGATCGAATGTCCGTCTGTATAATTCACGCTCTCTCCCCCTCTCTCTTTCTCCCTTCACGCAAGCTATCTCGTCAACCCTTCGAGCATCCTGCATTCCATCTGCTTCTGCATCATGTTTGTCGTACGCTTCCCTTGGTTTCTGCCAAAATTACTGAACAACGGAATCGTTTCTTCGATTCTTTCTTTCCATTTTTTGTGACAGCCCGCGGATCCTGACCGCAAAGTAAAAGTGGTTTCGGTTAAACTTTTCCTCAGGAAACCAGAAATTTTTCACTTTTTCTTAAATAATCCTGTAGATTTTGCCGAGAAAATTTCGAAAATCCAAGTTTCAGTCCTAGGAGATCACTACGTCAAAAGTTTTTGACTTTGGCTTTAAAATGCATTACTTTTGTCACAATTTGTCGTACGCTTCCCTTGGTTTCTGCCAAAATCACTGAATAACAGAATCGTTCCTTCGATTCTTTCTTTCCATTTCTTGTGACAGCCTGCGGATCCTGACCGCAAAATAAAAGTGGTTTCGGATAAACTTCTCCTCAGGAAACCAGAAATTTTTCACTTTTTCTTAGGCAATCCTGTAGATTTTGCCAAGAAAATTTCGAAAATCCAAGTTTCAGTCTTAGGAGAGCACCCCTTCAAAAGTTTTTGAATTGGCTTTAAAATGCATTACTTTTGTCACAATTTCCCCAATTTTTCAAGCTGAATGCATAAATTCCGCAGATTAGTTGTGACTCGTTTTGCACGGTTAATTGAGGACTTCTCGGTTCGGATTTTATTCGAAAAGCGTCGCGTCGCTCGAGACGACACGCGTTCGAGGCAACGGAGACGAGAGGGTAGGGTGGTTTTCGGGGGTGCCCGGTGAATAGGGGCAGATTACCGGGGCCACCCCTCTCGTCGAAGTGCAATTCGGTTCCGCGAAAGGGGTGGCCCGGGGTTGACTAACGGTCGACTATCCTCGCGGTACTGTCGCTAAACGCTCGTGTAATCCCTTCTGAATGGACACGCGTTCCGCTTCGCGGAGATTCCGTCCGGGATAACCGTTCGACGACGCGGTAATTACGTTTTTCACGCGTCCGTTCACTGCCGTGAAAACGCCGACATTTAAATACGCTCGCCGGCCCGGGAAGATTAAACAAGGGGCCGGTTAGGTTCAGCAAATTAATCAGGGTGTGCCGAAAATTATTCGCATACCGGCCAACGAAGCATTCAAGAAATTGCAAACGTACGCGGCTTTTCATTATCGATATTTTGATTTAATCTTCCTTCTTTTTAATACACTTTGCCCATCGCCATACAGTGTTCAGGACCATTTATTTAATAATTCTTTTAAACATATTTTTCACGTCGGGATTATTTACTAGAAACTGAGAAGCAAAGCAACAATTTTTATTCTCTGGGTCCAAATGGGCCCAGGCTTATCGGCGTATGAGAGTTAAAGGTGTTTTCGGCACACTTATTTTAAGGACATTGTTAAAAGGATTGCGATGCATTCTGATGAGTTTAGGAGCCACTGTCCTAGATCCAGCACGAGCCTCCGCGGCTCTTAAACGTCGATTGCCATAATTCTCCCCGGTCAAATTGAATAGAAAGGCACGGCGTCTGGAGCCGGCAAGGCGATCGACAGTGTGTCCGCTCTTCCCTTTTTCCTTCGAATACAGGACAGGTTCCCCGCTCGTCCGAAGTTTCATTTAAAACAGGTTCCGGAGCGCCGTTGGCCTTATTATTAAACGTCGATGGCGAATGCGCGCAGTCCCGCGATGCAATTTGTCGTCTGCGACGGTCGTTCGCGGTTTTATGCCCCCGCTCGATCCGTTTAATAAAATCTTAATGGTGTTTCGATCATTGCTCCATCGGCCCACGTTTCTGACCCCCTTGAAATTCGAACGGTCTCGTTTGTGGCAGACAAACTCAGCAACACGTTCAGGTGTCATTATTGCATTATCTGTTTGACGAGTTTGGTTTATCTTTGATTTTTGAAAGATCATCAAATTTTTCCCGGTAGATCGCAGAATGCAATCTGGAGCGAAACGCAGATCGGGGAATGCAAAGTTAGTGAAATAAATTACTTTGATTTCGTGGAATTTTGAGGTTTGATAGTCGAAGCGTTGACTTGGAGAATTTTGAAATGAATTTTCCAGGGAATGTAGATTGAAGTTACTGCTCGGTCAAAAATAATTGGAAAATGTTCTGCGATTGATGTCGACGATCTCCAGCTGGAAGTTGGCGCAGATTTCGCGTATAATCTCCGGCGAATCATCGTCCATCTCTCCGCTAACGACGCGAATATTTAGTCAGAGCCGCGGCAGTTCCACGATTAGAATTCCTTTCCGGTCTCTCGGCTTTCCATTTTTCTTCAGCGAACGTTCCCCGCCGCGTCGGTGCTCTGCCCTCGGGAACTTTGATCGTCCCGACGAGATTTGAATATGTTTGCGAATTCGCGTGATTTACGTGGCGTTCTCGGTTTCTTTTCCAGGCCTGAAGTACCTTCATTCCGCCAGGATTCTGCACAGGGACATCAAGCCGGGCAACTTACTGGTCAACAGCAACTGTGTACTTAAGGTGAGCGTTTTCCAAGTGCTGATTTTCACCGTTTAATTGACTTGTTTAGTTGCTCGATCATTAAATTCTCTCATTATGCTCGGATAGTAATGGCACCCAATCGATGTTTGAATATTGTGATTGACGTATTGCGTAATTCAAAGCTGATATATTCAAATGTTTTTATTTTTTGGTCGTTGGATAGTTTCCTGTTTCCTGACCAAACACAGTATTTCAAAATTGCCAATTTAAATTACCAACCGTATTTACTCATTTAATCCATGATTCGGTTAACAAAATAGTTGCTTCAATTTTGACAGACTGAATCTCATATAATATTAGGGGGATCCATAAGTAATCAATTCTTTTGAAATCTAAAACAAACTTTATAGTAAATTCAAGTTTTTATTTCTTAATTTATTATATAATCTCCATCATTATCAAGGACAGTTTGCCAGCTTTCTTGCAAATTTTCAGAACTAAAGGCAAAACAAATTCATTGCAAATAATTGATTACTTATGGGTACCTCTAATATATGGATCCCTTTAGAACTGTTTACATCCGAGATACAAATGACAACTGGGAATAATATTTTTCCCAGGACAACTGAGAATAATATTTTTCCTGTGCAACAGATCTGCGACTTCGGACTGGCCCGAGCGGAGGAGACCGACCAGAACAGGCCCATGACCCAGGAAGTGGTGACGCAGTATTATCGTGCGCCGGAAATCCTGATGGGAGCGCGATACTACACGGACGCCGTGGACGTCTGGAGTGTCGGCTGCATTTTCGGCGAGCTCCTCCGTCGGAGGATTCTCTTCCAGGCACAGAGTCCTGTGCAACAGGTTAGTCCTCGCCCGGATAAATCATTAACGCGTCTATTATTATCCCCCGCGTCACCTCCCGACGATAAAGAATTCATGAAACACGCCGGGACAATTTCTTTCTGCGGCGAAACTCGCCGACGAGGCTCGAAGGATTTGCGTCGACGAAGACTCTCGAGAGTCTTCGTCTAGCTTGAAAAATAGAGACGCGGTCTTCGTGGTAATGGAGCTACCAAGCATTTATTCAACAGAATACAATCTTTAATAGTACGAACAGCTGCAAAGCATTTTCTATAAAATTACAGAATGCAACTTGTAGTTCATTTATCCAAAATTCCAATTGGGGTGAATCTTGAAATTCTCACCCCTGCAGATTTTCCACATTTTTAAATTTTTCTACTAAGTTCCAATCAAATCCAACCAGGCTACCCATATGGGGGTGACTTTCGCAATTCTCACCCCCTAGTTCGTTATACAGTGTTTACTCGATAAATGTCCACAACACGGGTCTACTCGGGGGCATATATCGGCTAGAAGATAAAAGGACAGTGATGCTTCTTGGATAGTTCTTCTATCTGCTAGATATTCGGGACATATATCGAGCAAAGACTGTAAGTCCTGAGATTGAAAGAAAACTACTGCGGAGACCAGTGGAAACGTTTAGGAGAGTCCTCCAGAAGTCGAGTCAGCGACGAAAGTCGAGGTTTGACATTCACGATTCGTTTTCCGTCCGTGCCGGTCGTAAAGCTGTTTACAGGGATCGATTCGGTCGCCACCCCCTCCGAAATGATCGCGTTCGAAAGTCTTGCACGTACACGTACCGGCGTTTTTCGGTTGCAGCTGGAACTGATCACGGAATTGCTGGGCACGCCGAGCCCCATGGACATGAAGTACGCGTGCGAGGGTGCGAGATCCCACATGCTGAGCCGTGCGCCGAAGCCGCCCTCGCTGCCGGCCCTCTACAGCCTCAGCAGCCAGGCGACGCACGAGGCCGTCCATTTGCTCTGCCAGATGCTAGTCTTCGATCCCGTAAGTTCTCGACAACGGAACACGCGCACACCGGCGCGCAAAACTACACGGACGCTCTCCTTGTCGCCGTCATCGAACACGCGCGATTTCTGAACACTTTGCACCGTGCGACGTCGAGTCAGACGAAGGTCTCAAGCAGAGTCTACTAAGTGTTATTGATCTTTTCGTTTTTTTCTTTTTAATTGAATCAAAATTTTTATTGTTGCCCATATTCGCCATTGGAGAACACCTAGGCGTACAATCAATACGAACTTCCTTGTTCCTCTCACAAGATCCCGAACCCGGCAATTCAGAAAAATTATGACGCTTTGAGGATATGTGTTGCATGTGCAGGTATTTCATGATTTTTATTTTGTTGCCCAAATTTATTTTAACGGGGGTGAAATGGCTATTTTTCTATCGTTTCTCAAATTATATAAGCAATTCATAAATGTTTTTCTGGAAACTTTCTTCCTGTCCATTATAAAGCAAAGTTGAAAAATAGCCGAATTTTTAAGGGTTGATTTCACCCCCTCAAAGTGAATTTGGCCAGCAAATAAAATCGCATAATATGTACCTACATATCCTCAAAGTTTCATAAGTTATGAACGGCAAAGAAGTTGCAATCACTGTGGTCATAAATAAATTATAGCACAAGGGGTTGGCACTCTTTGACAGTAAGCCGAGCGAGCATTAACGCTTGGAGTGCCAGGTAGAAATGGATGACGGAAATATTCGTCTAGATTTGTGCATTAATTTTGATTAGCGTCTGCGAACGATAATACAGTTATACTTTTCAATTTTTATGTCGTCAAATGAATGATCGTTTTAAAAGGTCGAGTTTGGAATTTTGACGTACACCACTTTCATAATTACCGGCACACATGTGGCTCGAGAGAAAGGAAAGGTTGAGTATGGCTGCTCTGGCTCAAGTGAGAATTGATTCGATGTCCAACAGCGTAGCCAGATGACCCACAGAGCGTACGCTGGTCCCGTTGAATTTATTAATCGATAATTCATCAGTCGGACGAAGGGAGCAATCGCGGGGCTCGCCGTTAATCCAAATCCGTGGGATCGGTCCTGGGGAACGAGCTTGCCGTCGAATTTATACGTCCCGGCGAGCTCGTGCGCTTTTTATCCCCTTCGCCCCCCTTAACGGCGCAGCCCCCGGTTACGGGAGAGTAACACGGTTAACTAGTCTCATAAATAGCGCGAGGACCCAGTCGGTTCTCTCTCTCTCTCTCTCTCTCTCTCTCTCTCTCTCTCTCTCTTTCACTCACTCTCTTTCACGTTCTTGTTGGCCGGTCCGTTTTCGACCGGGCTCTATCGATCGTTCGTTGACCCCGTTCCACGAACTTCCCGCAGGACAAGAGGATCAGCGTGGTGGACGCCCTGGCGCATCCTTACCTCGACGAAGGAAGGCTCAGATATCACTCGTGCATGTGCACGTGCTGCTACACGACCAGCGCTGGCATGAGACAATATACCGGCGACTTCGAGCCAGACTCGTCTGACGTGTTCAACGATCGCTGGGAACGGAGACTCACCACCGTGCAGCAGGTGAAAGGTGAGCGACCCCTTCGCGATAGATGCTACAAGATCGCCGAATCTCTCTTCGATCGGTACACTCTGAAGCTCCGAATACACTGATAACTTGCGACATTTTTTCGCGAGACCGACTCTCGTGACACGTGCGAACACCTCCGAGATAGCGGCCAGCAAGTTGAACTCGCGACTCGTATATTTATATTTGCAAAGAAGCTTGTTGCTCTCGCGAAAAATGCCGCGAGTTAATTGCTAGCGTATTCGCATCTTAAAAATCTGTTCCCGTTGCGTCTCTTTTAGAGAAGCTAACACCACAATTTTTTAATGAGACTTAATTTTCAATATTTTTTTTTATGTAATTTCCAGGGATATATTCCTGACACTTTCCTGTCTAAAATGAGTCCAAACACGACACCATTCGAAGCATATTTGCTCGTTTAATCCACGGTTTAGTGGAACCTCTATTATCCGAACCGATGGTATCCGAGAATCGTATTCCGTAGGTGAAGAATTCAATCTAAAGTGATTCATATACAAGGTGGGGCTGAAATTGCTATGCAGCAGGACAACGGGTGATTCTACATGTAAAAATAAATTGGAAAAAAGGAAAAACTCTTTTTTCGTTTCACACCTCGTTTTCGAGAAAATCGAAAATTTAAAGATTCATCGGGTTCGCGTGCTTTGGTATGTACTAGAAGTAGAATTGGTTGGTCGTGATCAGACGAGTCGGACGATTCCTATCTAATAGCACGGATATTCATTGCAAAAAATTTTATATAAAATTTGTTTGTTATTTTTTTATGTACAATCACCCTCTGTTCCACTACGATTTCCGTCCCATCCTGTATAACAGGATTTAAACATCAGCACAGGTTTAATCCAACGCTGCAGCTACAGGTTTAATTGTTCTATTATCCTTGGGTTACAATCCTTCGGTTACGGTTCGGATCACAGAGGTGCTACTGTATCGTGAATTAAACAATTTAATACGATCCGAATTGTATCGTGTTCGGACTCGTTTGAATCAGAAAAGTGTCGATGTTGTGTTGGTAACAGTTTCATAAAAAAAAAATGATCAGGAACAAAAAGAGTATTATTTTTAATAAAAATGTGTGACATTTTGATGTGACATTTTTCGCATGTATCGAGACATCACCGTAAGCGTACTGTTAAGCGATTACTGTTCGTTGGCAAGAATAGAAAATTAATTAGTCGCACGAACAACAGAAAAGAAATCTTGGTTGTGAGTCACAAGGCTCGCCTATTATTAATAGCGTTGCGTCTTTGACACGTGGCCCGCCGCAGCGAGAACAATGATGCGATAGACTCTCGCGTGTGCATAGAACGGCTCGGCTTACTATAAAACATAATTCATCACCTGGCCAGGGGACCGTGAAGTTAACGTATGCCTTTTTCTCCCCCGTAATCGCCTCGAAACTGGGTAACTAATATCGCGGTTAAAAATTGCGACGCGCGCGTACACGTTTCCTAGGGGGTTGCTAAGGGCGGATCGAACCTCGCTTCTCGTGGAAAAAATAGGTTTGGACCTCGGAGAAATACTGCTTGGGCTGTTCTGCAAAACATCGCGAACTTCAGACCGGTTGTGTCACTCGTCAGCAATATTTTAAAAAATAATTATTTTTATCCTTGAACTTGCGAACTTTACAATTCTCCATTCTTTTAGGTCAAACTATTACATACACTACTAAACCTGTATCGCGCTAAAATAATTTAAGTCATTAGCGTTGTTCACAATTTTTCAACTGATCAGTTGCCTCTATTATAATTAACACGTTACCTACCGGAATTTCTTTGTAGACCTTAATTTCCTAGAAGATAATTTATATATGTTGTATGCTAGTATGTTCGTCAATGAGTATACAGTTTGTCCCAAAAATGTACCATCTTGCAAGAGGTGATTCCCAAGGTCATTCGAAGTAACTTTTTCCTTTGCGAAAATGTTCTCCGCGGCTTTGTTAAGGAGTTATCAACGATAAACGCGGACCAATGAGAGCGCGACCACAGCGGACGGATGGCAACGCCCACGCTCGGCGGGACCTGTCACGTCGCTGGGGCTGAACCGTTCGCTGTAGCCGCGCCCTGATTGGCCCGCGTTTTTCGTTAATAGCTCCTTAACGGAGCCTCGGAGAACATTTCCGCAAAGGAAAAAGTTACTTCGAATGACCTCGGGAATCAGCCCGTTCAAGGAAATATAATTTTGGGAAACCCTGTATAAGCGTACGATACAAATTACGTTCTTCTTCTAGGAAATGAACCCTAAAATAAATAAAATAAAATTAAAAGCAAGGGGTTAATAGGATTCCGGCAGGCAAAGTGTTGATTATGGTAGAGACGGTCGGGAGTAACGAGAGAGAAATGGCGTGATGCAATCCAGCTTCCCTGACCCTAAAATCCACGGTTGTCTGTTTCAGAGGAAATGCACAAATTTATAGCGGAGCAGCTGAACACGTCGCGCGTGCCGCTCTGCATAAATCCGCAGTCCGCGGCGTTCAAGAGCTTCGCAAGGTAAGCCGTAGGTGGCGGATCGTTCAGGTTTTCGAAAACGATCGATCAAATGAAATATATATATAGTACGCCGGTAGCCGAAACGACAACGTCACTGTTAGAGATAGAGATTGAGAAAGAGGGGAGAGGCGGTTCGAGATCGCTCTAGGGGACGAACAATGATGATAATCTCTGTCACGGGGGGAGAACCGGGTCCGCGGGAATCGAAGCCTCTTCTTCACGGACGTTTACAACCCTTTCCCCTCCGTCCGACTCCCTCTCTTCCTTCAACCGACACACCTTCGTCATCGTCGTCATCGTCATCATCATCATCATCATCATCATCATCATCATCTTCAGTATTGTTCACGCGGAAATGCCATAAGGGACTCCACGCGCGCAAATATCCGCGGCGGAACTCGACGGAGCGATCTTTCTTTTATTTCCGATGCGAGAACTTTTCGAGGGCTGCTTCGATCGGGACACCTTTTTCGATGGAGGGGGATGCGGTGGAGGATTGATCGAATTTGTGGATAATCAAGGGTTCTTATTCTTTAGAATTAGTCCGAGTGTGTAATTGCGTGGACTCGATTCGATCAGAAAAATTTCGACGAATATGCTAGTCAAGGATTCCCGAAGAAAACGATTAAAAGCGAACAAGTTTTATTTATCTTTTATCCTTGCACGAGACAAGGGACGTTTCGATTGAAGATTTTTCAGAAATATCAAGCCATTACGGCGATCCCCCTCGAAATCGATTGGCCATCCGAAAGGTGCGCCTTCGATCATGTTCGTCGCAGACAAAAACCTGTCGCTCGGCCTTTCACTGCCATCGAGGGGTGCCAGATCCAAAGCCACTGCCTCTTCTGTCACGCATCCACAAAGAATCCTCTATACTGCCGAGATTTCGACGAGTCCGCCGCCGCGGAGCATTCGCGTTGCTCAGTGGGAGCCGCAAACACGGAGGATCGAGAGGGAGGAAAAAGAAAAGAAAGAAAAGAAAAAGCACATTTCGTCGCGCTTTGTAAAATGGGGGAAGAGGGAAGCGAAAGGGTTGGCGGTTTGGAAGGGGAGGGGAGGGGGGTGCGCACCCTGCACCTTCTCTTTCTCTCTTTCTCTCTATCTCACTCTCCCGCCCTCTCATTCTCTCACTCTCTTTCTCTCTATCTGTTCTCTGTTCCCTCTGATGACAGAGATAGGGGCCGTAAGGACGAGCCGGATTGAAAAGACGGCACAAATGAAATCGGAAATGGGCAGAGACGGGGAACAAGCGGAGAGAGAGAAAGAGGGGGAGAAACAGAGAGAGAGAGAGAGAGAGAGAGAGAAGGAGAAGTGGCCGAGCGTGTCGCGGACGGAAATTAAAAACCGCGGAGGAAACAGTACGCCGGAGAGGAAAAGGATCGAGAGCAACGGGAGGGTCGACGGGGGCCTGGAACGATCGAAACCAGACAGGAGAAACGATCTTTTGTCCCGGACGACCCTGCCGGGATCATCATCCTTGCCGTTCCTCCCCGGCTCGGACACTTCCGTGGGAAAAAACGATTATGAATGAACCGCGCGTATCCGGCTCTCGCGTTCCTCGAGCCTCCAACTGTCTTCTGGAGATCGATCGGACGATCGAGCACGCGATTCGCACACCCTTCTCTCCCGATCGAGGGCACCGGATGCTGCACTTTCTCTTGACGAAACCCCGGAGACTGGGGAGAAACTGTTTCGACATTCGTGGGACTCGATTCAGAGTTTTCGGAGAGAATTGTTCATAAAATGTCCCCGATTTAACCCTTTGCGGATGCGTGGCTCTTCACAGTAAATCATTTTACTGCGTCACCAGGGCTACGAATCATTTTTAGAGAAATCGTTACTCTCAAACGATGTCGGGCAAATTATTAGAAATTCCTATTCAACACTTTCTTCTCCGTTTAATTTTTCTGCTCGCAGTGAAAGTATTTTAACACTCTGCAAAATACCTTCCCTGAAAGAGAGTCAAAGGATTTGAATTGTTTGAGAACAATCATTTTTCTACTCCCTTGGATACGTCCGTAAAGGGTTCAACCGGAAGTATCAGGTGATCCCATAAACGATGCGATTTTTTTCATATTGTTAAGATTCAAGAAGAAATCGCAATAATTTCTGCTCTACGCGTATTTTTCCTTCATGTTTTATAATCGATAGAATTATAGTACAATTAGAATTAGAAGTAAATAGAGTTAGATATGCGTAGGGAAGACAAAAGATTGTGATTTTGTTTCTTTGTGTTTCATTTTTCAAAAATCGTATCATTTAGGAGACGACCAAACACAGACAATTGAATACTAAGGTAATACGTACCTTTTTAAACATCAACCACGAGTAAATTATAGTTTCCTCCACGGTTTCAATTTCCTCCACCATCTCTGAGCAAAGCCAAGAAAATACTGACGGTATTTTCCTCCGTAACGTCGCATTGTCCCTATCATTTCATACCGTGACCAGTAGTCAACCAACGAGAGCGAAGACAACCTAATCTTCGCTGCTCTCGCACTGCCCGAAGCGACGTTACGGAGCAAACCAAAAGGGAATCCAAGCAAACTACAGAAATCACAGTATTTTCCTCCGTATCGTCGCACTGTTGCACTCTCCGAAACATCGCTTTCTCTGCCTGAAGTTAAGATGATATTCCAAAATGCCAAAAAGCGACGTTACGGAGAACATAATTGAACCCTAGCAAGATACAGAAATTACAGTATTTCCTCCTTAGCGTCGCGCTTAAACGATCTTCCAAAAATCGTGTCGCCGCTATCGTTTCATACAAGCGAGTAATAGTAAACCGACGAGGGCGAAAGAAAAATAATTTCGAGCAGGCGAGCGCGACGCTACGGGGGGAACGCTGCCTCCCGAAGCGAGGAGCTCGAAATCGGAACGGGAACGAAAGGGAGAAGCATGATCAACGAAAAATCAGCCCTCGATAGAGGATCGTCCAGAACGATCGATCGACGGTTCGATTCCCCGAGCCCCTTTTAGCCCGGCAAAAAAAAAAAAAAGAAATATAGAGCGTGAGTGGATACGTAAAAGTTTTTGTCGCGGCTAAGTAGAACGAGTATGGGCTTAATCAACCATAATATTTTGATGACTGATTATTGATAGATATGTAACCATATGTCTCGTGTTGGTTATTGCCGTCAAGTTAGAGCAAGCCGATCGCCGACCCAGCGCCCTGCGCCGCGTATACGTACACGTTACCACTACTACCAGTACCGAATCAGCTATCTACTACCACTGTCAGCTACTATCGACTACTACCGCTATCGTCTACCACTACTACTACTACTACTACTACCACTACCGCTACTACTACCAATCGTGTTACGTCTCCTCCTGAACGAACCGAACGAACCGAGAGTCAGCTCTAGTTCCGGACGCGACCTCGCTCGCAGAGGTACTTGAACAAACCATTTTAAGACAAAATCTCAAACAAACAACGACCACAACAACAGAGAAACAATGAAAAAAAAAGAGAAAGTAGCAAACAATTTAAAAAAAAAAAGAAAAAGAACGAACAGCCGCCTTATTCTTCTTTACGTTTTGTGTTCTTGTACGTTCTATTTCGTTTCCGTTTCTTCGACCTGGTCTCTCTCTCTTTCTCTCTCTCTCTCTCGCTTTTCATTCTGTCCGGTTGTTTCCGTTTATCTCCTTTTCTCTCTCTCTCTCTTTCTCTCTGTCTTCTTTATTTTCTTTTCTTTTCTTCTCTTTCCTTTTTTTTTTGTTCTCGTTCGTCGTATGGTCGTCGTTATGACACACACACTTAATGTATTGTGCCATACCTCTGCTTTCTTGTTGCAGTCTGTTGTTTAGAGGAACTCTGGTATGAGTGTGCGTGTACACCGCCGGTCTGAGACGAAGTCACATAACAAAGTATAGTAAACTCTTGGGAAATTAGAGCAGGGGAACGTGGTTGACTAAAGTTCAATATTGTTGTTAACAAAAACATTTGTGTAGTATCAAAGTTCAACATTTTTCTTTGATCGAGAGAACCAGAGTCGAACTTCCTGCCGACACAGTGTGCACGCATGAAGCATAAATTGCACATGAAATTCAGAAAAATTCACAATTTGGCTAATTAATCGAGCGTGCACACTGTCGTCCGAAAGCATCGATTCCAGAGGTTCCGTCAAACGATTGCATTATTTCCTAGCGATAAATAATTTCGGAAAAAGTTGTCGATTTTGAAATCGGTACAGGAGAATGTCGACCGGTGGTGTGCACGATGCGTCCACACGCGTTGACTCGGAAATTTGTTCACGAGAGGCTTTCGTTGGAATTGGAGGATACTTGATCGTTGAGGTGTTTCTCGGTAGGGAAGTACAGTGAAGAAACGCAAGAGTCACCGCGTGTACGTTTGATCATTCGTGGTACATACGTTACGGGATGCGCGCCAGCGCCGAGACCAGCTTTCCCGCCGGAAACGGAACCGCAACCGTCGCCGGATAATCGGGTTTCTCGACTGAATCGATCCTCGAAGGTCCGCGAGACACTTTCAATCTCCGGATCCAGTTTCGCGCGCCCCGGGATTCCTCGCGAGCACTTCACACCGAACCTCGCACCTGTGATCATCGGAGTAGCTTTGACAAATTTTTTAAACATTAAAACAGCACGATTTCTCATGAAAAGAATAATCATTGAAATACTTCTAACCCCCTCCAATCGCAATCACAGGAAACGGTAGAAAATGGTCATTTAGAGAAGCTTCAACGTGTTAAAAAACCGAACTCGTAGGATTTTGCATAGCCAAGTTATCTTCCGTTAGAGGGACCAGAAAATCAGCTGTTCAATGTTTATAAATGTAATTAATCGATCAAATGTCGTAAAATCCCGACACCGCGGTATCCACGAGGCTGAGAATCACCGTGCAAAACGGTAGCTTCCATCGTGCTACGGAGAAAGACGAGCGTGGCGGTTAATTAGTGCCGGTTTCGCGCTACAGGTGATTAACGGAGTCTTTAAGCGGGTAATAACGTGGCGCAGTGACTTTAACTCGGTGTTCGCCGAGCAATCAGTGCTCGGGATTAAGATTGAACGTTCTTCCACGAGGATCAGAGGAATCCGGAAGCGAAGAGACTTTCGAGGACGACCGCGGTTTTTTCGATCTCGACCAACAACCAATCATAGTCGTTTGAATGTTTAAATGGTGGACCGTCGCTGGCGCGCGTGGCTTATGAGTCTCTCTCTGTGAAAGTGGTACTTGTAAATAAACGCTGAAAGAACGCCTGAACAGAGCACTTTGGTCGTCACGACGAGTGTACGAGAGCCTGATCAACCATGCAGCCTTCAGCTGAGAGGGAACGGGTTCGGTTTGGAACGCGAGACCGTGTAGAAACGAAATAACCGAGTCCGAATCCGAGACAGAATCGAAAGTCGACCGGCGAGAGAACACCCGCTCTCTTTCGGGGCTGTAGCCAGCTAGAGGAACGCCCCACGTTGCCATAACCACGCCCCTAGCCACACCCTTAGCCACGCCCCTTAGCCACTTCACGGTAGATCCCCGACGGTTGTCGCGTATTCGTTCACAAATCAAACCTCTGTTCTGTAAAACGAAAGAAAAGAAAAGTTATTAGACTCCGAGCAAATATTGTACAACCACCGAGGTTCTACCGTACTCCAAGACCTCGACCATCCCAACGGTTTCCTACCGAGTAATGTAACGCGGATCCAAAGAAGAAACGTAATCCGTTGACCCCGCTCCCCTCGGATCGCGATATTTTTTTTTTTTTTGTTAAAACCGAAACAGGCGCACGTTCGATTGTCCATTTCTGTCGGATTCATTTCCCCCACCCGTTCCAGATTATTTTTCATTTTCGTACGCTATCCGTCTGTCCTTTTTGCTCCCCCTTTTTCGTTCGTTCTGCGAACGACCGTGCGCGATACGGTGGTAGACGATATTACCTCCGAGGAGGCTCGGAGAATGATTTTTGCCGGAGACGCTGCCGTCTGAAGCTGCCACCGCGGTTTTTCGACCGACTCTGCAAGCCATTACTGTCATTTCGGGCCGAGATCGGAGCTTTTCGGTGGGAATTTCACGATCGTCGGATTTGCTTTTGCCAAGCCCGCGAGCGAGGCCGGGAAATCTTCGGTGACCCGGAAATTCGGCTTCCACACCCACCTGCTGGCCCCCTTAACGTCGCGGGGCGGAAAAAGTTTGCTCGTTTACGGAGGGGCGCGACGCGACTACCAGATTCGATAAGAGCGCGCCCACGCTAGGTAACGTCATTGGCTCCTTGGACAGTTTCGAGGGTGGAAACCACCCTCTTGAAACACCGACTGCCGGAGACCTTCCATCCCTCTGGAAAAAAGAACGTATGCAAAATTGCTCTATGTGCAAAACTTTGCGTAAGTCACGTGCTGTCAATTGTTTCTGTTAGTGACAAACTGTTGGTCCGATTGTTCAACCTTTTCGTTAATAACCAAAATTTATATCGATATTCAGTGACGTTGCATTTGATAGTTCATATTTTCAACTCATATTGTCAAAGTAGTATTTAAAAGAAAAATTAAAATCAAAATGGAAATCAGATTCGTTTGGAAAATATTAGAAGACTGGTGCAGACCTTGAACTTCCATTTCTCAGAACGTGACTTACGTAGTTCTACAAGGACTCAGAACCCTGAGGAATCTCTTCTAGAGGTGCCCCAGGCTGTCAGTGTCCAAAATTAGCACCCTTTCACCCCGTTCGCCACCCCCATTTCGAAAATATCGCGACCCCAAGGTTCTCGCATCCCCGGGAACATCCTTTGATCTCTCCACTTTTTACCATGTCTGCAAATCCACGAGAAATGAGGAGGCGTGAGGGAATTCCGCGCGCGTTTAAATTAACCGAAGGGCTAACGACTCGTCCGGTCGGCGTTTTTGTCTCGAAGAAACGGGAAGCGCGTCTTGACGACTTTTTTCAAGGTCCCGAAATAATTTCGTGGCTTGGGAGGCGGGGAGTGGGCGGGGCGAGCGGTGCGCGGAGTAGAGTGGGCGGGCGGTCGGGACCGAGAAACCGGGAGAGGAAGGAGTGAGGGGATGACGAAGCTCTTTTTTCGGCGGGTTTCGCACTATTTTCATCGAAGATACTTTTCTCGCGAACTTGGCAGAGCAAAGACGGCCTTGCGCGCGGGAAATATCTCGCGAGAGGGGGGAAACGGGCGACGCAAAGGGAGGATCGAGAGAAAAACGAGCGGTGATGGTTGCCGTCGTGGGAGATGGGCGACGTCGCGGTAAAAAAGACAAGAACCGAAAGAGAGACGCGATAAACGGCCGTTGCACAGTATGAAAAGAGGATCGGGACGGACGGGGCCGGCTGTCACCGATGCTGACAGCTGCATGGAAATCAGACGAGGCGTTTTTATTGTTTTTGTTGAGCTCCAGACCTGTCGGTCACAACCCCTTCCCGGCAACGTAGCATTTGAAGAGTCGGGGCTTGCCGCTTCCACTTGTTCGAAGATCTTGCTCTTTCGGGTCGGGTGGGAGGAAGAGTCGATTGAACAAAAAAAGAAAAAAATCTAACAGCAAGTTCATCAGCTTTGTCCTTTCTTTCACTCGATCGAGCGAGTGGGAGATGTTCGCGCGACTCTTCGAATCGATCGTCACGAGAACGCAGAGCGTTTCCTCGATCGAGAATCGAGACGTCCGCGCGACAATAGACACTTAGCAGCTTGGAGCCTAATTGTAGAGCGACTCGCTTTTCCGCTGAGTTCGATAGGCCGCTCAAGGCCGCTCCTCCCTCTCCTCTAAAGATACCACGAGCTCGCGAGGGATGAGCCGGTGGGCGTGGCGTCGCGCGTCGCGGTGGGGTCAGCTCCTCCCACTGGCCTTGAGCAGCCAGTCGACTCGGTTCTCGACGCTAGTTCACGATCAGACACCCAGTAGAGCAGCCGATCGAGGCACGGCGATCGATCGTTTACCCATTAGTTTGCCAATCCCGTAGGACTGTCCAGTAACCCCGCCTCTTGGCCGAGGCTTCTCCGCCAGCGGTATTGACTCCGCCTGGTCCCAGTTTTGCCCGGGCCGTACGCACAATACTTGCATCCCATCCGGTTTGCGATATCCCAGTTATTTTTGTTCGTTGTCCACGCCCATCGCCACGCCCACCACATCCCTCCTCCCCCCGATCATTGACACTCGATTGCAATTCGACAGACTCGAGACGCACTGCTGTCACTCGTTTGACGATGCCTACTGTATACTGTTACCAGCATATCAAACCCCGCCCTGTCCACGTCCTATAGACCACGCCTCTGCCCCGCCCATTTCCCGAATTTGTTAGCCGACGAAACTCGAAGTGCCGAGGCAAACGCTTTGCAAAGCTCGTCCACGGAAAGCCTGTCCGATAGCGAGGAGCACTTTGCACTTTCGTCGTGTACAGTATTCTTTTAGTGTTCGAGCCTCCGAGGGCCGGTCGTCGAGCCAACGGATCAACGTGTTCGGAACCACGGAGAGTCGCCTCGTGACCATGGAGACACGGTGGAGACCCCGTTGACCTTGGCTCGAGGATCCGCGCCGAACACCAAGGGGACCCAGTAATCCGAGCGACCAAGTGAAAAACTAAAGATTTCGGATAATCGTAGATCATGGATTATATCATAGACAGCGAAGTAGACGTTTTCAGAGTAACGGGCGACTTTACTGGGTCCTCAGGGTCCTAAGACATATGGCGTCGGGGGCTCGAAGCGTAGCCACACCTCTGTTCCTCCCGCAAGTCACTCAGACTGTAACCACCCGAGTCTTTGACAAACCGTAAAGAAAGACAAGAGCGTTAGAAAAAAAAAAAAAAAATACAAACGAAACAAAAAAAAAACCAAAGATCTTTTCCCCGCAAAAATAATCAGCCTCTAATGATCTCTTCGTACGACTTGCAGCTCCACGGTGGCCCATCCCTCGGAATTGCCACCCTCTCCTCACCAATGGGAATAAAAACCTCGTCCGAATTCGCGAACACGGCCGACCCGAGTATTCGCATCACGCGAAGATGCGAACGTAGAGGATTTTCGACAGCCTGAAGAGCGGGAAAGAGAGAGAGAGAGAGAGAGAGAGAGAGAGAGAGAGAGAGAGAGATTGAGAGAGGGAGAGGATGAGAGTGAGTGAGAGGGACAGAAAGGGAGAGAGAGAAATAGATAGAAGAGAGAGGTGGGGTATGGTAAAAGAGGAAGAGGGAGCATGTAATGGGAAAAGCATGAGAACGGAAAGAAAGAGAGTCAGAGAGAAACGGAGAAAGGGGCAAAGAAAGAGAACATAAGAGGGAGCTAGAGGAAGCGAAAAAGAGGCCGGAAGTTGGACGAGGAAGACGAGGGACCGGAAGAGGAGTCGAAAGACGAAGAAGCCACGGAGAGAGAAGAGCCAAGAGAGACAATAGACTGCCGAGCACTGTAGCCTCAATTTTCGACTAGCCGATATATATATACATAGACGTGTATGTATATAGATATCCCTATACATATATATATACATAGATATATATGTATATATAAATATTATACATACCGCTGTATACATACGAAAGAGAGGGGTAGAGAAAGAGAGGGGGAGGGAGAGGAGTTCTAGGAAGAATGGATGAAGTAGCCAATTACGAAGATTCGAAGAGCAACCGACCTGCAGGAGCTGAAGAGTTAGGCAATCAGAGTTTTTCGACGGTTCATTGCAGCCGAACGAAAGAGAGAGAGAGAGAGAGAGAGAGTGAGGTCACGAGTGGAAGAGGAAGAGAGAGAGGAGAGCGCGTAGTCTGTAAGAGAGCGTCGGAAAGACGGGCCAGTCGTTATTTTCGTTTTGTTTTTCTTTTCTCAAACTTTTTTTTTTCTTTTTAGATTTTACACACTTCCTGTATGTATAGCTGTACCGAACACACCGGTCGCGCGGGCACTACGATCGATCGATCCTCGCGGGAGAAAGCTGACCTGAATCGTTCCTCCGTTATCGTCTTCGGCGTCGCGAGATCGCGAAAACGTTCGCCGGCCTCGAAAATCGTACGGGAGTCTTCGACACGCGGATTATGCCTTCTGTCGTGTTCGAGGTCTCGAAAAGGTTGTTGCAAGGTTGTCTGCCCTTCCGCGATCTAACAAGGTAAATCCCCCTCTGGCGATCGCATAACCGAACGAGGTTGAACGGACGTCGTTCGTTGAACAGTGATCGATGACAACGTTTCTCTTCTGGATTCGCTTGGAGTTGAAACGTAAAGCCTCCGTAAGGATCTTATGGCGAAAATCGTTCTCGATTGCGAGCAGAATTTTTAATCTGAGCACGATTTTTTAAACGATCGGTGAACCTTGCTGTGTTTTTATTTTAGCAGACATTTTTCTTTTAGACTAAACGACCTCGATGTCACTTGCCTCGTGACTTATTTTACCGGATCGAGTAACATTTTTGTCTTAACCCTTGCGAATGGTGGGGGTTGGGTCCGTTTTGACCCAGCGGAACAGTTCGTGGTATTCCATGTATACTCGAACTTTTTAGCAACTACTTTCAATTGTTAGCTGTTTACATCTAGTGCAATGACAGGATTAATATTGATTACGAGAGAAACGGGAAAGAAGTTGTAAATAGTGAATAGACTAAATGAATTTAAGAATCTTCTCTTTTTCCTAATGTAACAGCAATTATTTCATTCGATCCTCACAAATTTAGTGATTACACGACGATTTTGACGCTCTGGGTCGAAATAGACCCACACCCTGGTATCGAAGGGCTGGAATGACTAAAGGAAGAAATTTCTATTTGATCTTTATCGGTTATGACTTAAGACAATTTTTATTTCACATAGAGATCCACAATTTAGGAATAATTTTTCACCAGAACTTTTCTCTATAGACATTCGTCTTGACACGATAGTTTTAAATAGTTACAGGCGGACAGTCAAAAAGGATTAATTAAACATCCTTTTTACAATGTCAGACTGACCCGAACACGATACAAGGCGCGCCAGAAACGAGGAGGAAAAATCTATCCAATTTTCACCGATTTTTCTCAGAGTTTTTCTCCACGACGTCTCGCGATCAACAAACCGCTTCACACAGCCACACGCACAGGTTTCATCCTTTCCACGAAAGGCTGAAAAACATCCGCTCCGGACCCTGCAGCTAATTTAGCACCCGCCAAAGCAGAGGGGAGCGCGTTTAATTAAAGAAACGTTTTCACCAACCTCGAGCGAGCGTCGCGTTCGAGAGTATCGACGAGACGGAGGAAATCGATAGTAAGACTAAGAAACAACGGCCGGTAACTCCCGCTTAACGATCAGTGTCTCGCGACCCTAGTTTATACCGTCGGTTCGTAAGCGTTCTGAATTAGCGCGACGCGAGACACGGCTGAGCCGCTTCGCCGAAGAAAAGAGAAGCTGACCGGAAGAGATCGTTCCGAAGAGACCCCTAGCGACCTTGATCCTCGTCAGACCCATGACCCCGAGGACGCAGATCGCGGCATGATCTCCATTCTCAAGAATAAAACCGCGAGCCATGGGTCCTTCGTAGAGTAAAACGTAAGCGTACGATGCCAGCCGATCGCGACCGAAAATCTCTCGTTTGCGACGCGGAGTTTATGCTCGTCGAAGCATGCATTTCGTTGCTCGGGAGATTCTGGACGCTGCGCAGAGCTGGGAAGAGGACTGCCGATCGGATCGATCGTTGGCACACGATTTTTTCCCCCCGTGGATCTAAACGCGACAGTTAGCAAAATAGTCCTGTTCCCAGGTCTGAGTCGATCAGAGTGAAACGTACGCGAACGATACCAGACGATCGCGACCGAAAATCTCTCGTTGACGACGCGAGTTCATTCTCGCCGAGCTTGCATTTCGTTGCTCGGGAGATTCTGGACGCTGCGCAGAGCTGGGAAGAGGACTGTCGATCGGATCGATCGCTGGCACACGATTTTTCCCCCCCGTGGATCCAAGCGTGACAGTTAGTCGAAGAGTCTTGTTTCCAGCTCCGCGTTGATCGTCGACCTCCGTAGAATAATCTAACGATACTAGACGATCGTGACTCAAAATCTCTCATTTGCGACGCGAGTTTGTTCGCCGAAGCTTACATTTCGTTGCTCGGAAGACTCTGCAGAGCGCACAGAGAGCTGGGAAGAGGACTATTGATCGAATCGATCGCTGGCACACGATTTTTCCCCCCCGTGGATCCAAGCGCGACAGTTAGCGAAAGAGTCCTCTTTCCAGCTCCGAGTTGATCATTGTCCTCTGCGTGCTGAGAGACAAAGATCGACCGATTCGACTGTCGTTTCAGACCGTGGTGGATCCAGGGATGAATTAGATCCTCGAAGACTCGGACTGAGTCAGATCCACCACGGTTCTTTCTTCGTCGAGGTGACAGCCAACCGATCGCTACCTCTAGCAGTGATCGATCAATCAGCGATCGGTTGGCAGAGGGATCCCCGAAGGATCCGGAAGCGTCGCTCTAGTGTCGATCAAGGAGCCTCGAAAAGTGTTTCGATGTCGTTCGATATTATTTTAACCTCACGATTAAATTCGATATTTCGAGAGGAGCCGGAGCGACGCTTCCTCGTCCGCCGTCATCTCGAAGAAGATTATGCCAGCTTCTTGAACGAGGAGGCCCGAGAATCGCGCGATCTATTCCAATGAAAAATCCACTGCCGACAGATCGCGGCGTTCGAAGCGGACGTCCGCTTCGGAGACAAAGAGAGCGAGAGAAAGAGAGAGGAGAATTGTTTCGGATCGTCCGATGTCGTCTGTAGATAGCTAGCTTAGTTTCGTTTTCGTCGCGAGAGCGCTTCCGGTTCTCTCGGATCGTCCGAGCAGCTCGAATCGCGAGATCGCTGTTTCCGTGTTTTCGTTTTCGACGGCCAGCGATCGTTAATTACGATGTTAATTGCGTGTGGTTCGTCGGCTATTCAACTTCTACTCACGACGACGACGCCGGTCGCGGTTCTTATTCTTTTTTTTTTTTACCAGTAGTTGATAGTTCGCGAGCATAGTATTCGGACGCATCCCGGAACCGTGACGAAGGACCAGCGGCGACCGTAATTACGTTCTGAGTGTGATTTTAGTTTAAGGAACTTAGGTAGCCAGTAGCTCGCGAGGACCACGGGTGTCTTCGGCTGTGTACACGTTTGTTCAACCGTCTCGTAATGCCTCGTCACCTTTCAGAGGAGCTATAGCAATCTAGGATCTGGGAACGTTCCGAAATAGCGTCCCGGATTTTTCATTTTCGGTTGCCCCCTTTTTGGGAACTGATGGTGCGGTATCGATCGGTAATTTGTTGTAATACCAATTCTAATATTTTAACACGTTCTCACCAACCTTTATCTTGAAGAGCTAGCAACTAGACTGCGGATTTTTAAAAATGTCCTCAATGTCTTTCAAGTACCAGGACCTTCTTTATAGAAATCTAAATAATTATTTGAAAATGATTTTTCCCAAGGGTTACAAGATTATGTAGGGTTAAGGGATTTCTGGTTAAATGTTCGATTTTGAAGCGCCGTTTGAGAAAAATCGCGAAGAGACTTCCAGAAAATGTTGACGCGTGGGATCAAGGTGTATGTGCATTATGCGATCTGACGTCAATGGAGAGCTGTGCGTAACAAGCAGGGGCAGGGGAGGGGACACGAACGGAAAGGAAAAAGGGGGGACGATGACGACTGATAGGACATTTATCGTTATCGGAAACGCGCGTCTTTTCTTCGCCGCTACTCCCCCGCCGTTCGAGCGAAGTCGTTAAACGAGAATAGAGCCTAACCTATCATGCATATCCGTGCTCTCTCCTTCGGTTTTTCTCTATGGATATCCTTCCTCGATACTCTTTGATCGACTTTGGAAATCAGTACGGGGTGGACACATTAAAAAATTGCATCTCGTGCATTTAGAGCTTTTGACGCGGTGATTTATTTATTTAGTATTATACAGTAATAGCAATTTGTATTTTGGGATGTTTCGATGCTCCTGTATTCATTCGTGTAATTATCATTCACTGAGAAATTGATGCTCATTCATTGGTCCCGCAGAATTAATCCACAATAAAATATTTCTTGTATCAATTAGAAGGTATTAGGACTACAGAAGAATTTGTTTCTTCCTTTAATAATTGTACTAAGTCGATGATAATTGGATTTCATGCATTTATGCCAGAAAGAGTTGGTGCTATTTAAAGCAGTAAGGAAATTTGAAACATTGTAAGAACGTCGATATATTATCTCCAATTTATTAAGATCATTAAATATGTGAGTTCTAATATTAAAAACATCTATTATTTTCAATCTGTCAACCCTCGGCTGAGAAATCATTTTTACAACTACGCATGCTTAAGACCGTGCACAGTTTTATTTATCAATTTTTTAAACAGATTTTTAAAGGTATTTTTAGTAGATCCATCAGTCCTGATTTTACTAATGTGACAGCTATCGATTTTACGATTGGAGGGTTAAAGTGACTGGAAAAAGAATTTTCCATTAGGTTTTATTTCTTAGAACTTGTCCGGACAATTTTTATTTTCGCATAAAAATTCACAGTCTAGTAATAGCTGCGTCATTTGTAGATGTTTGAAATAGTTTGTAGATACTTGTCGTTATAGAACAATTTTAGACGGTTACCTTCAACAATATCGATCTTAGACATTAATTGACGACTTCCTTATCTGTAAGAAGCTCAATAGAAACCGTTCCTAAGTTTGTAAATCTAATTTAATGTCTTTACCGCTGTCGATACCTCCGGAAAAGGTACTATGTACTGTGTAAACTAAAGCGAGACGCACTGACAAGCATGTACACAGCTCCAGGTAGCAGTCAGCGACTCGATTTCGTCTTTCCTCTACCTTTACTCTGTCGATCGCGACAACGAGACCCGCAGCGCCTTGTGTTCCCTCGTTTCGACCGATCCCGTCACGTCGAATCGTTTCTAGTTTAACGTTTAACGATTAAGTACTTTTGTAAGCGATCCACCGAGCGGAAAAGACGAGCCGTGCTTTTTTCCCCTCTTTCCTTCAGCGAAAAGACCACCGATCGCAGCGAATTCGCGCGTTCTTGATCCGAGGACTCGCGTCTAGATCGATCGTTCCCGAAGACGATCGAGGGTCACACACCGGATCGAGATCTTTCGATCGGAGCGAACTCCTTCTTCGTCGAAGTCTTCTGTGTTTGCTTTTATAAACCTTCGGTTCCCGTCGGTCGACGGAGCACAGTCGGTTCTTCATCGTCTCGGCGTAGCTGACCGCTTCTCCCGTCATCTGTAAATAAGTCATCGAGCGCGATCATCGTGTACATAACTTTTAGCATATTCGCGGAGACTCGACTTTCCATCGCGAATTGCGAATCGTGTATCGCGAATCGTGAAGCTCGCCGTTCCCCGATCGATCGGGCGCCGAGGACGATTTCGAAATTGCCGCGAGAACTTCGACGGTAGATCTTCTGATCCCTTTTTTTTTTTTTGCGAAAATCGATCGAGGGAATCTGTGTTATGCTAGCCTTTCGTTAGGATCCCATGCACCAAAGAGGAACAATTCGAGGATTTTCGATTGCTTTCTGTTTCTCGAGAGGACACAACTCAGGCTCGAGCTGACATTGTAATAGTTGAAGCTAATGTTCAAGCTGATGCTGAAGATGAAGCTGAAATTAAAATAGCTGAAGTAGAAACCGATGCTGAAGCTGAAGCTAAAATTATACGGTTGAAGCTGATGCTGAAGCTGAAACTGTAATACTTGAAGCTGTTGCTGCAGCTGAAATTGTAATAGTTGAAACTGATGCTGAAGCTAAAATTGTAATAACAGAAGCTGAAGCTGAGGCTAAAATTAAAATAGCTGAATCTGAAGCTGGTGCTGACATAAAAATAGCAGTAGCTGAAATTAAAATAGCAGAAGCTGAAGCTGATGCTGAAATTAAAATAGCAGAAGCTGAAGCCGATGCTGAAGCTGCAGTAGCTGTCCACTCGGCTTCCAGGTAGCAAGTCTCAAACAATAGAAGTCTAGTGGACAGCTTTTATGATCTCAGTTGTCTTCTTTCAGAAAACAGATTATTCCTAATTTTATAACATTGTTCAACCCTCTTGCATTGTTCAGGACAATTTGACCCATCCTTTTCCTGTCAATGGCAAATTGCAATATAGTAGATTATGTATGTATAGACTGCAAAGAAATTGTTTTAAGATGGACAAAAAAATATTTCCATTTTGAAACTTCATTAGATTTTTCTAATTTTTAGACGTTTTTCAAAACTATTTCTTAGTAACAGCGAATGGGCTTAGCTCTTAGAAATTGATTTTAAGATCGTTTTATCGCGGACCTGTCGAACTTTTACGAGACGAAGATTTTTGTTTTAACCTTTTTTTTTTTAAAAAGAGCGCAATATGATAATTAGACTGCGGATTTTATTTTGGTGTCTTTATCAACCCCTTGCTATTAAAGCAAACCAAAATTCTATTTTGCTGTTATCGATATATTGGTGAATTGCAAAGGGATACAATAAACAAAAGCTTCCTTGTTCTACGAAGAAGTTGTGAACGAAAAGGAAGTTCTAATCGCTGTAAGCATAAAATATATCATATTGGTTTTAAGGCATCGGAAGTATTTAAGAATATTGTTGCATTATTTTCCATTTATCAAGCTACTAAACGAAGAAACACATCCGCAGTCTAACGATAATAAACTATAAAGATCCGTAACGATCGTAGAGAGGGGATGCTCGCGGATCCGTCGAAGTTCCGCGTGCGGCCGATTCGCATTTTAATTAATCCCCGCGGATTAGGGGATGGGATTGTGGAGAATGAAAACGGAGTAGTAGTTACGATTACGCGCGCGCGCGTGTGAGTGTGTGTATGTGAGTTGGAAAAACAAAGAGCGAAACGATGCGTCGATGATCGATCGAGTGCGTGTGATTAATGTTTCCTATTAAAACCGAGAGAAAACAAAAGATCGAGTAACATGTAGACGATCACTTAACGCGAGGCGAGACTTGTAAATACGTAGTAGGCTCATTTATAGCTGGTCAGTCGATCGTTTCACGAACATGAACGAAAAAAAAAACACAGAGAGAATGCATGTGTGTGCGTGTGTGAGTGTGCATGAGTGTATAGCGAGTATCGAGAGCTGTTTTCGAACGGGAAGCCAATGCGAGAGGGAAATCGAAAACGTGAATTACGCGTATCGCGTACGCGAGCATTTTTCTTGGAACGTTCACGTTTTCGGGGGAGGGCGGGTGGGGTGGGGGTAGTACACGCGTTCTCGCATACGTGCGTTACGGTTTTTTTTCTCTTAACACGTTACGCGCGTTCTCATCGCGAACAGTGAGCGAGTAACGGAGGCTAGGTGATAATGCGTAAGTCGTGTAAGGTACCTACGTTTATAGATAATGCGTAATTAAGCGACAAGTAAACAAAAGAGAAAAAAAAAACAAAATAATAAAAAAACTCCACGTATACTCCAACACTAGCGAATATGCCTTCATTAACGGAAAGTGGCTGGCACCGGGTTCCGCCCGGAACAATAAACTTGCGTTTGCCGGAGAACGACGAAGAGAGAACGACGGAGAGGGGGAAACGACGAAGAGATAAAATGCTCGCGAAAGAGAAAGAGAGATTTTTTTTTTTTTTGTTCCCCCGTTACGCAAAACGGCCGGAAAACCAGTGGGTTCTCTTGTTCCCCTCGGTCACCGGCACCAGCATTTTTACCTCGCTCTTCCCGAAAAGCTGTTTCTTCTACTCCGTTTCTTTCGGTTGCTTTTTCCACTCGCGTTTCTTTCAGATTTCTCGCCCGACGATCCTTCCTTTCGCGGATTTTCCGCAACGCATACTCGCTCCCCTCCCCCCGGCTTTTGGAGAGACAGATCTCGCGGTACCGGATCGGCGGATCGATTTTTCTTCTCCCTCTTTCCCCTCCTCCGCGGATTGATCTTCCTAGTGTTTTCTCAAAAAAAAAAAAAAACAAAAAACGACGTGGAATTAACAGCGGTAGACTCTTAGCGAAATCGTTCGAAAGACTTTTCTTACAGGCTCGTTTTTGTACTGTTAGACTATCTCAGGTAAAGCGAATTCATTACTTCCGATAAGAACACGTGTACACTGTGGATCGCGGTGATCGAGCTAATGATAATGTCTAGATAATGTCCGAAATCAATTAGACTGTGAGCATTTATTTATTCGAGGTGTCCGCTAACAGATCCGAGTGAAATTTTGCTGGTGATCGGATTGCCGATTTTAACGAACAACCGGGCTGTCTTCGATTTATTATAGTCCGAGGCAACCGCCATACTGCAGAACGAAGTGAAAGTAACATCGAAATTTTTTTATTTTATTTGTAAAGGAAAATTTCAGTGGAGAGCGTGTCTTCGATTTGGTTGTGGTAAAATTGTCTTGAAAAATCGGCACAAACACGGACGATCGAATAATTTTGTAAACCAACAAGTAATAATTAAATCTCTAGCTCAAAGTATCGAATTCTGCGAAATTTTCTGTCGTAAGGATTGCTGGCTATAATTGCGAATTTATGGAAAAAACATTCTGGAACGTCTGTTGAAATTCCTAAATAATTCTGTGAAAATTGCTGCATAACAATTGTTACGTTACTAAACAAAAAAAAAGAGAGATCTGGTTACTGCGAACACAATAAAATCTCCAACGCAAAGACCAAAATTTTGTCGAATGTTCTTCTTGCATTTTGTTCCTTCTGCAGACGAAAGCTGTGAATTTGTAAATAAAGAACCTCTCAACACACGATTCTCTTCTTTGTAACAATATTTCCTGCTAAAATCGATCAACGAATTTCCCGAGCACAAAGCATAAAATTCAGCCAAATGATCTTCCTCGAAAAACAACCGGAAAAATCAGAAAGAAAAAAGATCCTCGGCTTGATCGATCGTGAACTTCGGTCGAAAACGAAGAAAACCGATAACGTGGTCGTGATTATACTGCCGATCGGTAATCTGTCTCTCCAAGAAGTCAGTATAATTTCCGATCAGTTCGTCCCGAGTCCAGATTGGCCAAGAGGGGGTATGGTACGCTGTTCTTTCTCGGTTTCAGACTTTTCGATTTTCCGCGTGTACGGCAAACGACTCGATCCGCGGATTAGACGTAAGCTCGCGACGAGGACGACGACGGTTTGTAATTAACGGTTTCTCCGGAGCGGAGGGGAGGGGGGAACGAAAAGAGGGGGAAAAAATAATTCGGAAGATACGTGAGGCGACCTGTCGTTAGTAACTAAGAGGCCTTAATATATTGTGTTTTACGGCGGCGACACGCGTGTCGGTTCAACATTTAAGCGTAAACACTTACGATTAGAGTAGACGATATACAATGCAACCGGGATTGCACGGTTCAGCGCGAGTAATCGATAGTACGGGGCACGATCCACGAGATTAGATCTATCCAGCGAGCCGGGGACCCTGCGATCGATATGATCTTTCGCCGCGAGATCGTCGCTGTTCACAGAAAACATATCCGTTGAATCAGCTCCTTCGAATAATTATTTTGAAAGCTCTTGGGCGCGTTTTCAAAGATTTTTCTTTTCGAAGACTGTTACGGTAGAAGCTGTACGAAAAAGCAGTTGTAATCTTCGGTGTTCACTCGGCCTCGTTCGATGAACTCGATGGGTTCCGAACTCAAAAATGCCCTGGATCCTGCGAGAAACTTTGGAGAATGTTTTGCAGCTGTGCGGAATTTGTTTGGAAATGCGGCCCAGCGAAATTCTAAAACTTTGATAATTATTTGACGCGGTAAGGGCCGAATATCGTGCCCGAAGAATTTCACAAAATTTAAGTAATTTAATCAAAGAGGTGGATGGAGAACTAGCGGCATCGAAACAGACTTCATTTTTAGCTCTAAAGAAAGAAAAAAATCGAAACTGATCGAATGGGAAGAGACCTCCGATCGCAGGGTCCCAGAGTCGGTCATTTAAACCAGGCGGTTCATTCTGCGTCGATTAGGCCAGTTTAAAACAAAATAAAAGGAAACGAACGGCGCGAGGTATCTTCGTTCGCAACGTGAGAGCAAAATGGACGCTCCTGACACCGTCCGCGTTCCAAAAATGATCGCTCAAGTTCCAATAACAAGCAACGCGTTTGTAAGAATACGAAATTCGCAACACCCTGGCCCGAGTCGCCTAACTTCGATCAGTTTAAGGGACATCGACGCGGAATGAGGACGAGCCGTCTATACAGACATCAGTTTTCCAGGCATGTGTACTCGGCGAGAAACGGAAACAAGCGACAGAGACCTGGTTGATATCGTTCGCACGTGCCACGTTCACAGCGTATCTCATTCTAAAGAAGACTCTACCGGTCGTAGTTCTTCCCCTAATGAACAAAAAAAAAAAAAGAAAAAACATACATACACACACACACACAAGGAAACAAAGGTGAAAAAAGAAAAACAGTTTGCGTCAGCACTGCCAGTTTGTCATTGTTAACCCGAGAGAGAGAGAGAGGGAGAGAGAGAAAGAGAGAAAAAGAGTTAGAAGACCGCGGCGCGGTAACCGTTCGATCTCTAGTAGCGAGGATTCCCGGAAAACTGAAACACTTCTCACAAGTTTTCTTTCACCGAGATACTTCCTCCGGTTCTGCGATCGATCGAGATCCAGATTCTCGGTGTAAGGCTCGCGTCCCTACGGACTCGTCGAGCTCGATTGATCGCTCAAGGCCGTCTCCCCCACTCCTGGGAGACGCGGTGGGCGGGGCTGCTCCGCCCAGTGACCTTGAGCCGGCAATTGATTCGCTCGCGAAAGATTCAGCGAGATTGTTGGAGAGAGGATGCTCTCGGAGAAACGGCTATAGTCTGCTTCCCGAAAGAAGAAGGCGCGTCATCGGTTACAAACAATTCGCATTTTTGTTATTCGGAATTTGTAGTGAATTCTACCGACGGTTTTTATTCGATTCGACCCTTAAGCGGATTATTGAGATAGTTGCCTCAATCCCCACATGATTCTCATAAACAGCTGTATTATAAAATATCCTCCCGTTTATTCATTTCTGTTTGACAATGGTTTCTGGAAAAAGCGAATGAAAAACTGCATTGTGAATTCTTTGGAGGTTTTTATTGTGTTCAATGCTCAAGTGGACCATTGAGGCTGCCGGTAATTATTTTAATTCGATTAATGTTTCATTCGTAACCTTACATTTAACACTAAACCTACCACTGTCAAATGACCGGTTTTATATTTTACAATTATTGAAATTATAAAAATTCAATTATGGAAAATAGCGGAATGAATTTCCTTGTCCAAGCTTTTATTGTATGGAAAATTACGGACAATCTCAATAAATTTAGGGTTGCCATTTTTATAAGGCAATATTTACCAGATACTGTTAATGCTTGGTAGGTTTAGTGTTAAAACTGTCGTCAGATTACGACAAAATACAAATAAAAGATTCCACAGTAAATGAAGACAGAAAATGGGTGAATTTTTAGGAATTCGAATGTGTATCAACTATTCCCAGATTTAGATAAATTTTCATTGCACCGCTACTACTCAAGATAAAACATTTAACGTAAAGCTTCTATTACAAACCGTAGACTAATTACTCCGAAGCGCCACCGTCTCTAAATTCCACAAAAATGTGAATTCGCGAGATTGTCGGACCCTTTCAGTGGAAGCAGAGTACAGCGAGTTAACCTGTATAAAGTCGAGTATTAGGAGAGAAAGAGAAAGAGAGAGAGAGAATAGTCGGGAGAGCGGTGTCAAGCACCATTGTTAACACTCGCGAGCGATGTAAATATTAGCGTGTAACCTCGAGAGAATTCGCGTACCTTGAAAGTAGCCCGAAGCCTTTTCACAATTAGCGGTAAAAGAGTGGGGGTAAAAGACAGTTTGGGGAGGGGATAGCATCGACGTAATCCCGTCAGGACAAAACGGAGATGGAACTAAAATCCGTGGTACCGGTTGCACGAAACCAGGCACAAAAAAGAAAAGATGTGAGACAGACCTCAAGAAAGCATTGTTGTATATATAGCTAGGACTAGGTGTACTCGTCGATCCGATTATGGTTCTAAGGTTTTACTCGTATTAGCGACTGTACTTAAGCGGGGACGCACGTGTATTTTTTAGACTAGGATTCCGCGATGGGTTCGGAGACTCGCGTCACTCTTTTTCGTTTCTCGATCGCGACCGATCGACACGGTTTCCCTCGCTAATCTTCCATTCTCTAGCTCTAAGTGAACTACACGAACAAACAGAACAAAACAAACGCAAACACAACACAGAAAATCTAGAGTTAAGCACACGTTCAGAAACGCCCGCGATTTTCTCGATTCTCAACGGGTTTTCTTACGAGGCGAGTAGAAAGAGGCACGGAGGTAGAAAGTGGATTTAGGATCTAGGCTCGACGATCCGGCACTTCTCGATCCAGGAGACGATCCTAGCCGCCCTGGCGCCACTCAGGAGCGAGGATATATTTTTTTCATGGTACCAACGGCACGGTTTTACTCGCAGAACCCTGTCGATGACACCTAATCTTAACCTGTCCCCTGAAAAGACGACAAAGGGAATGAAACACTTTGTTCCCTCGAACTCGCGATCCAAGCAGTGATCGATCGAGGCGAGATCGTTGATCGAAGCCCTTGATCATTCGAACGTTCCCCGAGGATTCGTTCTCGTCGAGTGTATCGTGCGATTATGATATCAAATTCGTCGCGAAACTAGACAACCACAAAATTCCTCCGTGATAATGATAAGAACGCTGTCAACCTTCGATGCTCTAGCATAATCGCCAGATGAGGGGTGGGAACACGGATTGAGGGGATAAAGTTACCCTCTCTCTGCCAGTATCGGGTTAGTCACGTGACAGACACGACAGAGACGGAACGCGTCACGTGACCGGCCCACGGTGGAAAGGGAAATTGGAGTGGGGAAACAAGTCTTGATCTGGCGACTATGCGCTCTAGTACAGTGCCGGGCACGTTTGCCTCCATTTAGGCGAAACCGGCCCCGTTATGGCGCCCACTGTTCCCATCCAGTAAGCGACGTTACCGTGACGTAACGAAGACGCTTTTGGTGGGGGAAGCGAGCGTTCGAGGGGCCCCCACCGTGCCCAGCACTGCCCTAGTTAGCGACCTTGAGCCCGAAAAGACCGCATAACCGTTATCGGAGGCGATTAGGAGGGTCTGGATCGAATTAGAGCCTCGAGGACTCGTTCGAATCGAAACAAACCCGTTAATCGGATCTCGGCGATTAAGACCGAGTTTTGTATATAGAGACACCGGAGAAGCTGTTTTGCGAATGATCGCAGCTGCGCGATCGGCGGGCGTGTCAAGGATTCGTTTTACAAGGATCGCGACCTTCCAGGGGGCGGAACGCGCGAAATTCACGGCCAAAGTAAATTTTAGGGACGCTCGTATGCCTTCTATACGCGAGCACACACACACACATACATCTACACCGAATTCTACGTTTCAAGTGCGCCGCCACCTAGGCTCGGGTTTTGCTAATTACCCTCGCGGGAACGCAGGATTCCCTCGTTAGCGGGACTTCGGGCGTGGCGAGACGCTAGGGAGGAAAGTCGAGGGGTAAGAATGGGTGAGAAAAATTGATTGACATTTCTGAAGGAGTTTGTACTGATTTATTCGGTCTTTAGGATCTTTAGGTTGATGACGAGTTGTGGCTGAGTCGGTGAGACGCTAGGGAGCAGTGTACGCTGTTTTTTTTTTAGTAGGAAACGATTTTATATTGATTTAAAGCGTCTTTAGGAGGTTCTTTGGATTAACGATGAATTCTTCTGTCAATTTGTTATGATTAGTCGATGATACACGAGACGCAAACGAGGGAACGCTGTTAGTCCTGTTAAAGTGAAATGAATAAGTGTTTTCCCTAACTGTGTCGCCCTGATCATTTATAAAAACACAAAAGAATTGGGGTGATTTTGACAATTTTCTCACTCCTTAAAAAATTATACGTGGTGAGTTTCACCCCCACCAATTTCCTCACTGAAATACGATAGTATTCCTTGTATTTTCACAAAGAGATAATTAAGGGTGGCAACCATGACTGCATAAAAATTCTCTTGGAGAATGAAAAAGCCACCCCTTGGGGGCGGAGGACTCTCCAATATTTCTCTCTCGTAGAGATAAAAGTAGAATTTTTTTCTTTTATAATAAAAATAAAAAGGGAACATTGATGTGATCTCGAAATGTTTTGACAATTTTCTCACCCCCGAGAATTCTGCAGGGTGAGTTCCACCCCATTGAAAAACGATAATGTTCTTTGTATTTTCACAAAGAAATAATCAACGGATGACAAGTTCGACTGTATAAAAACACTGTATAAAAATGCAACTGGGGGTTGGAAAAGGCCACCCCTTGGTGTCGTGACGCAGCGATGTTTCTCTCTCGCAGAGATCGTCTCCGATCCGCGCGATCTCGCACGGGGATCGACGTAGATCTTCGGATCGAAGCCCGCCAGAAGATCGTCGGGACGGCCGCGTGTATTTATCGAGTAACCACCCGGACGATTAGGGTGGTTCGTGTATCATACTACGAGGAGTTGTTTACTTGTAGGCGAAATAGGGGGACGAAGTAGAGAGGCTGATCTCCGCCGTGTAATTTTTATAAATAAATGAGTAATTGTAAACAGTACAAGTTCGTCGTAAACGCAGCGTTGATATTACAGTAGAGAACAAACACACGTCTTGTAATATATTATGTAAGGTATGAACGAGTGTGAGAATGATCGCGAGCGAGAGAAAGAGAGCGAGTGCCGGCGATTTTCTGGCGGGAGATTCGAATCGGAAGACAGAGGATATTTTTGAAGAGGTTTCTCTCGGCGAAATGAGAACTATTTAAACGATGTAAAAAAAAAAACGAAGAAAAAAGAAAATAGCTGCGGAGGTCGGGTCTGTCGATCGAGCGATCGATTTCGAAGCTCGGGGGTATCCGTGCGGATCGCCGGTGAGGATCGAGAGATCGTTCCCTTCGATAGGTTCTAGGAAGCACAGGTGATAAAGACTCTCGTGGCCGTCGACGACGGTGCACGCGTTTGTAAATAATTACGGGACGATTGTAAAGAAGAACGAAACGGGGGGGATTGGAGAAAGAAGCATTACCGGTAAATGAAAATTACGTGTCGATGCCTATATCTCTGTTTAATCTACGTGACGAGATGGAGGAAAGCAACTATTGCTGATCACTATTAACTAATAACTAAACGCAGTTTATTCTATCTGTGTGTGTCGGTTTCGATTGGACATAGATTTTGTATCACCCTTTTTCTCCGTGTATGGTGTGTAGCCGGGGGTCGATCTCGAGGGGGTCACGAGCAAAACCCCGTAGGAGCCCGTAGCATAGATTTTTTCCGTGGCAATTCGAAACGGACTGTCGCGTAGACGTTCTGAAATTTTTGTATACGATTACACTCGCGAACGTGTTCGACGGATTCGGAGAGGCGAGATCTCGTTCGAGAATCGACGAGCTTTCGCCGATTCGATGCGGTAGGATCGGAATCATTTTCTCTCTCGCGTCCTCATCGACATCGACCCCTTTGGATCGTAGATTAAATCGTGTCTTTCACAACTACTATGTAGTCCTTGTAAATCGATTTGCGACAAACGGAATCGCGTTTCTTCGAAACTAGCAATTTTTGACGTACAACCGACGGGGACCGACGATCGGCGAAACCTGTCGGTCCTCGCCAGACGGAATTTCAACGGACTATTCGATGTAAGCTTTCGATCAACGCGCGGTCTTGATCGCAGTCGATATTTAAAAGATTTATCGTGCACATGTCGTAGATGTGTCTACGCACCGGGCGATCGCGGCCAGTTTCGAAACCGAGCGAACGGAAAAATCGGCTCTTCTGGATCAAAATAATTATTGAAAACCTAGATCGATCCTTGAGATTAACCCTCAAGATCAACCTATAAGATTAACCCTTAAGTGCACTTTTGAACTGGAACTCCCTCGTATGATTTAATATTGATTTTTACCAGATTGGTAAGTGGAAGTCAATTTTGTCTTGTAGTAATAGAAGCATTGTGAGACAGAAAAGAATTAAATATAATTTTTTAGACAGTTATATTAACTGTTTTATCAAATCATTTTTTGCGTTCAGGAGGACGGAAGTGTTCGCTCAAGGGTTAACGTTTTATGAAACAAATTACATAGATTTGCAGTCTCTTTGTCACTCTGTAATTGCGTACATGCGAAAACATCCACAGTCTGTTAGGTGAGGTTATAAAAATGATAAAATTGTTTAATTTTTGTTTTCCCACGATGAATTGTTTAATTTTCCGTTTCGAAAATGAGAGTTTCGAACGATTCGGGAGCGAAACTGGTTTCGAGGCCTCGTTTTCTCTGGTACTAGCTGTAAAAACTCGTTCGTGGATTATTAATTAAGCGCGTCGACGATCCTCGGACGAAGAATCGAGCGGAAAGAAAACTCGAACCTCTTCCCCGTAGAAGATTCTTCGGCGAGAGACCGGCGCGAGATCGATCGATACTTCTCGATGTATGGCACACAGTTATCGTCGTAGAGTCGAACCACACGGACAACAAAAGACAAAAATATGAGAGAGAGAGAGAGAGAGAGAGAGAGAGAGAGATACACACACGAGTTTGTAGTCGATTCCAGCCTTTTTCCGATTTCCGAGCGGCGTCCAATTGTCGGACGGATCAATTTTCTGAAGGATAATCAAACCGCGGGAACTCCGAATCAAAACGAATCACTGATACACGGGAGGAAGTTGTAATATCGGTCACAGACACACAAGAAGACACACGAACACACTCGCACACGCGTACACACACCTTCTCTAAGTAATGTTTAAGGCGAGACGATTAAACTTTCCCGACCAAATCTCGATCCGAACGATTTCTGTCGTTCGAACAGGTGAACGCTGCCGATTGTCACGCGATTCAAAAATAAATGTTTGTTTTAATAGCGAACGACTTGTGACCTGTTGTCATCAAAATTCGGTATGTGAATTGTACAGAATTGATTTTATCGAGCATGTTTCTCGCGAACGAGCGTTTTTAGAAATTAGCTTGCGATCTCAACTCGTTCGTTTTCGTTGCATTTACGTTCTATGAACAATTACGAGCGTGCCTTCGTTCGACGTTTTGTGAATTCAGGATTAAACGATGTCCAGAAAATTTGTACAGGTTCTGATCTTTGTTACGAACTCACGTTCAGCATTTTCTTTACGACACTCTTCGCTGTATTCTCGTTTAACATCATTCGATAACTGTTCGATCTTCGATCTACAGTCCCAACGATTCAATGCAAACAGCAAAATTGATAACAGACGCATCTCACGATTCTTTGGTCACGAATTTTCGTACGAACACTCCACTTCCGTCGACGTATACCGTCGAATTTTTGCTAATAAGGTCGTACGAAGTTCGAAATTTCCAACGAAAGATTGTCTCGTTGGAGCTGACGAAACGGAGATCGTTTGAACAAATTAGGTTCGCGAGATTCTCCAGATTAGAAGATCGTAAGGGAGGTGTCGTTGAGAAAAATCGAGACCGTGAGATCGGTTTCTGAATTCGAATGACACGAACGATCGAGAGTCTCGATTTTTCGCGAGCTTGTATACGAATGATCCCGGCGTATAAGCGATCGTATAAAAAAGAACACAGCAGACAATTGTATCGCGCAAAAGCACCCACACGGACCCGAAAGTTTAATCGGCCGGACGAAACTCGAAATTTTCGAAGGAGATCGGCGTTCGGACGAGGACGAATAATATGGAGGAAAGCGAACGACGACTAATAAGGACAAAAAGAAAAAACAAAAATACCAGAGCATTGAAGACTGGCAATCAAAACTAACGTAGGCAGATTTAACGAAATAGCCGAGGATCGGCGATCGCGTCCGACGGGATCGCGCGCGCGCGCGGCCTTGTCGTGGACTAATTAATTCGATGGAAATTCGATTTCGGGACTAGAATTTGTTCTTGTCGAGCGTAGTGGCTGAGGAAAACTGAAAGCAAACGGAAAAACTGTTCTACCGGTTCCAAGACGATGTAGTCTAGAAGAGTTCTGCGGATAGTCGAATATTTATTTTTGAATAATAAAAAAAATTCTTGGCGACGATCCTCCGTCGGACGCGGACCCGCGATCCGCGGCACGAACTAATTGCAATTCTGTGCAACTCTCCTTCGTAAAAATGAAAGCAGAAAAAAAAAACAAATAGATCGTACAGTTTTGCGAGTAAAATGCGCGTCTAATGTAACGCTAGTGAGTAGATAGGTAGGTACCTGCATTTCATGAAATTTAACATGCTTGAATAGCTCCTCAATAAATCGTTATACATGTTTTGATAAAAAAAAAAAAAAACACTGTGTGTGGCTCGTTTTCTTTAATATTCCTCTCACCGGAACTCGTTCTTTCGCCGATGTTCCCGCCTGTCGAATCTTCCAATAAATTTGCACGAGGTTTCTAAGGCGGCCTTTGTTTCATTTAACCATCCCCTAATGATCCGGCGGTGATTGCTCGGCGCGACGATCAGGTAAGTGAGCGAGTCATTTTATATAAGTCGCTGCGAAAGTTTGATTAATCAATTGTATAATCACCGCATTTTCTACAATTGTATCCCAACGTTTTCATTAAATATTTTATTACCAGTTTCGTTGAATTAGACTGCGCAAATCAAATCTATTTTATAGCTTGACAACGGACGCATTACAAAGTAAATCAATTCCTTTAAATTAGAGTGCAGCAATCAACATTTTTGTGCGTTATACAGGCATAGTTATAAATATCTCCTTCATTTCGTCTTACAATTTTATCACAGTTTTGGTACTCAAGGTCACCTGAAGGTCACGACTTAAATATATTCAAATGTATTTTTTCAGCCGCTACAAATAAAAGAAATTATTTTTCTATGGTATTCCTTTTTCGATACCATTTAAATTATGCCATAAATATTTTTTGTGTCAGAAATGACAATGCTTAGAAATAAAGGTGACATTTAGGTGACTTCCTTTAGCTGAGACATCCTGTATAGCTGAATAATGGACATGTTAACGTAGTACATAATTTTTTAAGTAGAATGGAACAATCAATATTTATTTCCATTTTGTAGTTCACTAATGGATATCTCGATAGACTACATTTCTGAGTGCATCAATTAATATTCTTACCCCTTTTACAGTTCAATAATGGACACATTGCCGTTCCGATCGAATTATATTTCAGTGCAAAAATTGATGTCTGCAGAAGACGATTTCCGACGATCAAACCCTCGATCCTTCGACCGGTAGTTATATGGTCCCCGATGCGAGAACCGTTAATATTCTTTTTCAGCGGATTCGCATATCGGAACGAGGACTGAGCACTCAGGCAAGCCTAAAAGCGTTTCGGCGATTGGCTCGCGGAAACGCGCGGAATTCCAGAGCGCAGAAATCAGCCGATGAGCAAGAACGATGACAGAAATTGTTTGTCGCGGGTTAAAACGGGGGTACTCCGGCAATCGGCGCACCGGCATGCCGATTGGCAGTCGGGACATTCGCGACAAATGCCGGCGGGACGAGACGTTGCAGCCAGGGAGATTCTAATCGGCCTGTCGGACGCCATAAGTTACGCTGTTAAGGGGCCACGGATAACGGCCGAGAAACTAATAAGGCCTGATGAAACTGTTTGCAATGCTGATTAATGATAAAGGGAAGCGGCTTCTTAGGTTACACGTGGGCACAGGGTTATATCGATATCAAAGGGTTGCGCGTTCAGTGACACTTTTCTGAGTGCTCTGGTAGCGATTGAAAGTACTTCATTTTCAGAAATGGGCTTACGATGAACGTGACAATTCCACATCGCTTCATAAAAATCACTAATAATTTGGGGTGTGCGAGGACCCGATGGTCGGGTCGGGTTCCCGAAAATTTCGAGAATATAACATGTGACACTCTTGAAAATAATTCGTGATGGACAGCATTCTTTCAATTTACAATAAATAATTACACTTATTATTTATCTGTGCCCCATTCCTATTCCATATATTCCGAAATGTATAAATTTATAATAATTAATTAGATAAGTAAAAAGTAAAATTTGCCGAAAACACCTACAGTAAAAAATCCAAAATCATGAATGTATTCATTAAAACGAATATAAATGGTTAGTGGGTCCTCGGAATTTTCGGAAATCACGATTCTTTAGGGAATCCCGACACTTTCGAGAATCTCGAAATTTTCGGGTACCCGTCCCGAACCCTAAAAAATATCGTGTTCCCGACCCGACCCGATCTATCGGGTTCTCGCACATCCCTACTAGTGTGTCGAGCAACTGGTCCCAGTTTTGCCTTTCACTGTAGATCGTTCGTAGATCTCCGACGGGGCGGAGCAGACGTTTCACACGAAATTTCGAGCGATCTCGTTTCCCGAGTTCTTTTTCGGTGTACCGTTTCGAAACTGTCCGGGCGGACAGGCCCGAGGAGGAAAAGGAGCGGGCCCAGCTTGGAATTCCAGCTGGTTAATTCAGTCCGAAACGGATTTCTACGCGACCTGCGTGTCGACGACACCGTCGGTGATGTAAGCAAATGTTTACAAGAGGCGCGGACGATAAGAAACGCGTTCCTCGCGCGAAAAACGAGACGCTCGACCGCTTTCTTCTTCAGTCTTCTCCCAACTCGCGCCGCGTGTCCCGTGAATCCGTGCGATACACGCGTGCTGGCCTCATTGGCGAAGCTCATTAGTAAATCCATAGCCTATGGTCATTATCTATCAATTTAAAAAAATTTTTTTATCTTGCTAAAGGCCGAAAAATATTTAAAAAATCGGTAATTCGACTTCAACACGCCGCCATTTTATAATAGAGATTTTTAATTTCCTTCAGTTCGAGCCATAACTGCATTCACACTAATTAATAGATCATTGCGTTTTTTCCGACCAGTGGAAAGTCATGTTGACCGTCGATCCATGTTCTCCAAAACATACTCTATAAAAAAATATGTAGCTCATGTAATTTTGATTATTCTCTCTTGAAAAAAATCGCACGTGTACTTCAAATACCACTAAATATGTGTGAGAAATTCCAATGCGATAGGTTCGATAGTTTTTCTGGAAAAATTCCTAAAACTTCACTAAGAATTCCTAATCCTCAACTAATAATTCTTCAGCCCGGACCGTGAAAGTTTATGCAAATGTACGCTTTCACGGGAGAATCGTATCTCAACGTGGACACTCGAAGCGGAGAATCATCTCTTCAAAAGAGCAACTTCTCAATCTATTAATTCTGAGTGAACAGTATGTCCTCCACTCCGGTTTATTAATCAGGAACGTCTAGCACCGTGTTATTTCATAGTTATCTGGTTTTGCCTTGGATGCTCATTTTCAAAGTAGGAATTTCCCAAGTTACCTATTCATGTTTCCATCACATTAATCTTTTAGAAATGTTAATGTTGACGTTCGACCGAGTTGGAAAGAGAAAATGAACTTCAGTCTGTAGAACTGAAGTCGTAACGAGATTGCTAGACTCGCAATACTGTATTTTGAGTGTATAATATTCACATTAATATCGGAGGGCTAGAAAAAATCCAGAAAGTGTTAAAAAATTATTATCATCCACAAATCCTCAAACTGAAAAAACCCCAGCACATCCGTAATATCTATAGTAATGTTCGCGACGGTTGCCGCACAATTTTCCTCAAACTATCCGCATCGTACAATTGAAATATACTTAGGTTGTCAAACACTATCAAGATCCCAACAAGATAAGATACGCCAGTAACTGTCGAAACCTCTTCGAAAACAAGTTTTGCAAGTCAGCTATTTGAAGTTCTGGTTAGTTACACTTCGCACCATGCATAATAACAAAAGTCGCGTGAGTCATCGAGCTCCGTCTTATGAAATTCAAATTGTAGTGAATTGCGAGGCGATCGGCTTTCGGGAAAATCGTAGTCGATGATCGACCATAGACAGCAAACGCTCTGTATGTACGTTCATAGTAGTCGGCCTATTATCGTTCCATTGACAAAACGAGTTTCCGCGGCCGCGTGCTGACGCAAGCGAGTGTTTACGATCGACACGTGCTCCGCGGACAGAAGAGCTGAGACTCTCAGTAACGCTGAAAGCGTTTCGCGATCCGCTCGTCCTCGCATTCCACGCTGTTCGAGCACAGCGTCGAAAAAACGCGATACCTTGTCCCCGATCAGCTGGGAGCCAGTGGGAGACAATTATCACTGGGATAGTGATCGCGAGTGCCTCTCTGACCCAACTTGGACTTGCCTGGGACGAGAACAAGAGGATCGGAGAGAATTCTGCAATGGGGACACTTTTCGAGGAGGATTGCCAATTTGAATTCACTCCAAAATCACCACTGCTCCAAGCTTAGCTTTCAAGAATTCTTTATGGTTTTCTTTGAAACTGCGCAGTATGGTTTATCGGTCGAGATCGTCTGGTTCTAAGAATTCTTCAAGATCCAAGGTCTATTAAAAAAGATTCTCGTCAGGAACCCTTCGAGAACTTCTCTCGAGCTTACTGACCTAGTGCTCCATTTTACAAAGAAGAACATCTACCTAAAAGGACTCAAAAATCTTCACGAGAACAACCTTCACTTCCAAGCTTAACTTTCAAAGATCCTACACAATTTTCTTTCAAAATGGCCAATGTAGTCTGTTGGTCGAGGTGGTCTGGTTTAGAGGATTCTTCGAGATTCATAGCTCACTGAGAAAGGTTCTAAAGCCGGCAGAAATCCTTGGAGAAGTTCTCCCAAGCTCGGCGACCTAGTGCTCCATTTTTCGAAGAAGATCTACCTAAAACAACTCCAAAATCTTCGCGAAACTAATCTTCACTACTTGCTCTAAACTTTCAAGAATTCTTCACGGTTTTCGTTCCAAGTGTGCGAAGTGATTCATTGAGACTGGTCAAAAGGGTCAAACCTTTCTTAAAATTAAAGACACTTTCGACGGATAATGGATTCGAAAATCTTGACTTCCACACTTAGCTTTCGTCGAGATGGTAGCCAAAAGGATTCTGAGATCGCTACGAATTCTTCAAGGTCCACAGTTTACGCAAAAAGGTTCTAAAGTCGTCAGGGTTCCTGCGAGAGCTTCTCTCAAGCTTGGCCACCTAGTGCTTCATTTATCAAGGAAGAGGATCTAAAGGACTGTAAAGTCTTCAGGAAATCTTCACTGCTCTCTTCTAAGCTTAGAGATGTTTTCTGGTGTTCCGTTCGTCAAAGACGATGAACTCCCCCCGAGGAACTCCGAGCGTTTCAAGAGAATTCTTCACGATTCTCTTTCGAAATGAACAACATGGTCGTGAAGGTGAACTAATTAAATTAAATTGAGCTCAGGAATCCTTTAAGAGCTTCTTTCAAGATTTCAGTGGAATAGCGTTTCACTCATTAAGGAAGATCCGTGGAAAAGGACTGCAAAATCTTTGCGACCTTCTTGTCCAGGATCTTCTTGACTAGATCTTCTTGTCAAAGAAAACAAATTATCGAAAAGGAACTTTAAAATCTTCACGATCCTGTTTCGAACTTGGCATTCCGGTGCTGGAGTTGTCAAAGAAGACTAATTACCAAAAAATGTACTACAGTCTTCGAGGTGTGTTTCCAAACATAGCAACTTGGTGCTTCAATCGTTGAAGGAGACAAATTACCGAAAGTTGCAATCTTCACGACACTCTCTCGAATTTAGCAATCTTCCATACGTCTAAAAATCTTCTAAAAATTGTTAATTTACTGTTTCGATCATCGAAGAAGGTGCCACAAATAGTCCTGAAATCTTCAGAATCCTGTTTCGGGTACATCAACCTAGTGCTCCACTGTGAGAATGAGACAAAATTACCCTAAAATCTTCACAATCCTTTCTCCAACAAACCAACAACGACTTGAGTCATCAAACAGGACACATTACCAACAACTGCCCTAAAACCTTCACAATCCTGTCTCAAACTGAAATCAAGCTATTGCTGCACTGCAAGAAGAAGAGGGGCGACAAAAATTGCTCCAAACTCCACAGCAAGACGAAGCCCATTTACCGAAGACATCCTGAAAATCCTCTATCCAAACAGCCTCTCCAAACCTCTCCAAACCGCGTCAAACACTCGTCAATGAACGTCCGCAAATCGAAGCATCTCGGAGAAGTGCGTCGCAGCGAGTGTGATTACTGTGATTAATGTGGCCATCCTGATAGGAGCAGGTCGCATCCAAGGTGAAGGAACGCGTGTCCGGTCGTGTCCGCGTGTGTCCGATCGGTCTGCATCCGGCCGATCGTTTAGCACCTGATATTCGCGCTGCACGCGGATTCCTCGCGCGTTAATTGGCGGCTCGGCCCGCGATCGGCACCGCCATAAGCTCTCGCTATCGCGGACAGAAGGCGGCGAAACGCTGGCGACAGTGATGTAACGGTGGAAAATAAAGCGGTGACTCGCGTGGATATTGGTACCGTGTGCTGGCGCACGCGTAAACACGTGCTAGCGGACGCTGCGGTGTCCGGCGGCGGACTTTCCGCGAATTTCGGTGGCAGTTTTTCGAAAACCTCGATCCGACCGGGCAGCTTGCGATCCACCGATCGATCGCGGATCGATCCGCACCGGTTTCCCCGGGAAATTTCGCCTGGGACTCGAGCACGCGAACGAGGTTGCGGCGAGCAGCTTCGATGCGAAATCGCGAATGCAACGCGTTCTTTCCTCGATGAAGGACGATCGACGAGGTGTCAGCGACTGGCAGGGATTCTGCTGCTGCGGGAAGGCAAGTAGATCGTTGTGACGGACCGATGTTTTAAAGAAAAAAAACATTCCTGCCGAGCAACGTCAGATTCTATTTGCGGCGCGGCAACCTCTTGACACTCATTAGCGTTTTCGAGTTGCCGCCGCGGACGGGTCAGCCTTATCACGCGTGTGGATCGCGACCAGCAGCGTGTCCTCAACCGTTCGAACTGTTCGATCGTTCTTTCATCTCGTGTGAACGGCCTGGTGACGGTCAATCGCGAGTTCAAACTCCGACTGCCAGACCAACGAGAGTTTCGAAGCTTTTTAGACTTTTTCGAGCCAGATTAATTTTGATTGCCTCGGATGTTTTCGGATGCTTTGTGGAAATTTTGTGGGTTATAGAAAGGAATAGAAAGATTCATTTGGAGGTGTTATTAATTTTTGTTGACATACAGATTTTTTCGGATTTCTGTACTTCAATGGCGGCTCTTCTCAAATTTAACTGACCATAAAAATTGATAGACTGTGGGTTTTGCGTATTTATGACAAGCAGGAGTGTTTTCTTTCAAACAATAAAAAGATTACAAGAATTTAAGAGTATCGATAGATTTCTTAATAAGACCACCAAAGAGAGAAATTAGTTCCTATTTTCTGTGTCTCGGAATTAATTCAAACGATTTTTATTTCGCATAAAGTCACACAAAGAATTTTTCCTTTGATCTATTCGTCATCCTAAAGGGCCCAACAACAAGCAGAAGAGACAGGGGTTGCTGAGTAAAGGCGTTGAATTTTCTTCAAAATTTGCGTGCGAAAGATCGCTAGGAGGAAACTGAAAGAGAGAGGATGGAAAGGCAACTATGCGGAATAAATTGGAACGTGATTCTTCTTGGAACGAGAAACACAGTGTTTCGAGCGGAGAAAAATCATCCTCCGGGTGAACGAACTGCGAGCCCACTGAAACCTCGGACTTAGCCTCGATCATCGAGCCCGTCCGCGGGATGTTGTACGACGAAACTTTATATTCGCGAGCCTGAGACGGTAATCCATATTACCGGGGCATTACTGTCAACTCGTCTGCCGTTCGCTCTAGGGCTTCTTCAGTTTCCTGCGGTTTATTTCAACCGTGACTTTCCGCGCGCCAGTTCCCGTGCGCTCGTCCACCCACGCGCCCGGAAAAATCGAACGAGATCTTTCGAACGATCCTCCTCGTAACGGTCCTATGAACGAAAAAGGAATTTTTTCCGTGGTGCCAAGTGGGACTAACTTCAACCGCGATACGGTATTTCTCGAAGGAAAGTGCGGTTATTTGCAGAGCAGGCGGTGGTTACTCTCCTTTTTAGAATTTCGATGTAATCATTTTTCTTAAAAATTTCCTTTGTGCAAAGTGGGGCCATCTGTCAGTAATGGATGAAATTTGTTAACTGGGAGCTCGATTTTTGTAATGCAGATTGTAATTGTGAAAATCAATTTTTCTAGCTTCAGAGAAAGAAGAATTGATTATAAAGCGCGGTGTAGTGCCGCTGTTCAAGAAAACAGCATTTGTCAGAGATCACGAAATTAAACTGACGCGCAGGATCGAAGCGCAGGATAAAAGTTCCATAACCATCGGGATCGTGCCAATTAAGAAAACCGAGTGGTTCGCAGAGGCGACTGAACTTTCGATCGGACCCGGCCGCGGCTGAAATACCAACGCGATAATAAACGGCAACTTTCTCGAAGCAGGTTTCGGCGGTACGATGACGAACAGAAGAGCCGATTGTAAGGCGAAAATTCAGAAAGCCAGCCGACCCGTCCGCGCGCTCGATCGCCATTCCTTCTTCGGCTAAGGAGACGTCGAGGACTTCCGGTTCAGCCATGGGGAACGGGCCTTCGTGCTGTCCGCATCGTAAAAAGGTGAGTTCTTCCTCTTCTTCTTTCTTACTTCATCGCCCCTTCCTTTTTTCACCAGCAACCTTTCACGCTGGGGAAGATATATTGGCGATCGATGCTGCAAATATTGATTACCTCGCCTTCAAGTATGCGCTCTATAGCGAACGATGAGAGCACGGTTTTATGAATCTCGCTCCCGCTGGTAATAGTAGGTTGATTTCGGAGTGCGAGGTGGCTCTGCGAGGTGGCGGCACTTGCATAGCGCGTGGGATGTGCGATTGTTATTGTTTTTGTACTGTTTTTAAGCGGTGGATTGTCGCAATGTACGCTCTCTGTGCTTATTTGCTTTAAGTTTTTAAGGTTTGAGTACTAAACAAGTAAAGTTTGAAATGTTTCCAATTTTTTTAAGTAGAATACTTACATTTTTTGTAGAATAACAATCTATTTAACAATTTCCAACAAGAATTTAACACTGATTTCATTGACCCTCGAAGCTATATCTAAATATTGTAAGACTTCTTTCCGGAAAATCGATGTTTATATCATTAAAACGAATGAAGTAGACAATTTTAAATTCACTTTGCAATTTGGAAGATGAATTTACCACTGACTTTAGCATTTAGACTGCGATCGAGAATGAGTGTCATACTGTCGAAGAGATTAATGACGGTTTCTAAATGTTTCACTTCTTTTCGACAAAATTGCTACTTATATTAGAACAATTTTTACTGCTTACGTGGTTACACTATCTCAAAATTGTAAGTGCTTTCGGCAAGACAATTTACATGATCATTTCCCATTTTTATAACTTGAACAATAAAAAGAGGAAAAAAGAGGAACCTCGGTCGATTTCCAAACGAAGCATCAACAGTAAACATTCCACGGTAATAAAACAGCCACTAGAGCTCGAATGTTGCAATCGAGAAAGCCAGAAACATTTTAGCTGAGAAACGTTTCTGCGACTCGGCGCGAGCGCGTCAAATCCCCGATTCCAGCGATGCATCTTCACCGGAGGGCTGTTTCCGGTGCATCTCATGTTACAAACATGTCCAGTTCCGTTCAGACAGGGCCGCGGACCTCTTCGGCAGCTTGAGAAATTGGTCGTCCGGGTTCGATCCGCCAAACGATTCGAAAGGTGAACGAACCGTTCGAAACTGTTCCGAACGAAACTAAACGGATTCCAGGCTCGGCTACGAGGATCGTAATCTTTCTTTTTTTATTTTCAGACTTATATGAGCCACGGGATTGGTTTCAGAAAATAACTCGGAGCTATTCTCGACTCGAAGGCCGCGTGCCCGTTCCGCATCGCACAATTGCACAATTGCGAATCTGTCTATCGCGACGTCTATCGCTTAGGGTAGCCTCTCGTCCGCCTCTCTCGTCCACCCCCTGGCTTCGCTTGTTCCCATGAATACCGAGAGATTTCCCGTGGCCGAGTCTCTTAGAATGCTTCTTTTTTTCTTTCTCCCATTCTTTTTTTGCCGCGACCGGCGTCGTTAGATCTAACGATGCCGATACTCTGACGCTTGTGCAATCGGTAACAGGTTTCGCCGGCAGATTCCTCTGTCAGACTGTTTATTAAAAATAAGGGAAGGGTATGCACGTACAAATCACCAGGGCCCGTATATGGTGAGAGCGAACGCCATCGTTGTCGTAAATAATCGTACGCGATCGCTGATTCTATCGTGAGCCGGTGCTTCGACGGTTCGGTTGCTTCTAGTTTTTGTTTGTTGCTCGACGATCGAGCATTTTTCGCGCGCTCGGAGATTTCGAAAAATCCATACTGGCCGAGATAAGCTCGAAATTATGCGATTCTCTTTGTAAGGGACCCAATTACTGTGGGGATGACAATTACCGTGCCTATATTAATTGTACTTGTTTTTAAAGCACAATGAATATGAAAACAGGAGATATTAATAAATTAAATTCAAATAAAAATTTTAAACTAAGTGTAATTGGGTCCCCTATGCTTCTCAACATTCACCCTTTAAAATGAAATGTTTATGAAATTGTGGTGTTGAAATATTTTTCGGGAGCAATTGACTGTTTACAATATTTGTTCGGCAGAGGGAATTATTTTTCAGGAAGAGAAATGTTGAAAATCGAAAAGGACAAAGTGGATGAAGTTCCGGTTCCGAGAAAGTTGTCCACCGACAGCAGATAAGACGCGACAAAGTGGTGGCCATCCGCGTCCGCAACTTTCCGGCAACACCTGATACACGGTAATTACCGTTGTCATCCTTAATTGGGTTACGCGGCAATTGCCAGGGCGCGGCGGTTTTTCATGTTGGTCGGTTCTTTTCATCTGGTCTCGTGTTACCGCGGGTAACGAACTTGCGCACGAAAATGATCGCCGTAATTTGCAAACTGCCCACAGGTACAGAAATTATCATTATGTCCGTCGTCCCGAGCGGAAGTTACGAGTTTGGCCTCGTTCCTTTATTATCTCACCCGCCCGTAATTATCCGAGCAGCTGGGATTTCGTTTTTCAGCCGAAGAAACGCTCCGAGCAAATTCCCAAAAATACTATATTCAGAAATTAAAGTAGACGACGAGAAGCAACAAACGCTCTTTAAGCTACAGTCTTCGGATATGACGGTGAGGCGATACGAATTTTGTGATTTTTTTTACGAATAATTATTTTCGCGTGAAACTCTTACCAAAATATTCGTGACATTTTTATGATTAAAATGATACCAAACACGACAGGGTTCAGGGTTCATTTGCTTGTTTAAATCGCAATTTAGTAGAACCTCGATTATCCGAACCGATAATATCTTAATTCTCTAAACACGTGTTTTAAATGGACATAGTTCAATCTAAAGCGGTCCATATGCTACGCAAGATTCGTTGTACCAGCAACTGCGGCTAGTCTATTAATCGAATATTCATGTTCTCAGCTGATTCGTTCGGATAATGGAGGCTCTACTCTATCGCGGATTAAACGAGCAAATGATCTCCGAATCCTGTCGTGTTGGGTATCATTTTAATCAGAAAAATGTGATGTACATATCTATAAAAGTTTCATAACGAAATAATGAAAAACGAAAAAAAATTTGTCATTTATATAATATATTCTACAAAATGACCAAACTGTTATAATTTCTGCCAGACGTTCTACTACGAGAAAAATTTCAAAAAATACAATCTGGAAAGCAAAATTACGGTTGTCTGCTTCTCGGTTAATTTTTGTGGAAAATCGGTTAGAAACGAAAGGGCAGAATATTGAGCGCGGATAAGAATCTGCTCAGAATTGCCAGAGCCAGGTATTCCGTCGAAGATATCGATATCTGAGCGCAGAATGCAATCGACTTAGAAAGTTTTCTCGACAATGACGCGCGTCTCCTCGATTTACGATCCTCTCCGAGTCGTTAAGACATCGGCCCGTCGAAGACGAAACGTTCCCGCGGACGTAGTAAAGCGGAATTTACTGCGCCCGTTAAGTTTTTCAGAATCCGACGCAGAATCCGAAACATAAATTGATCGATTCTCCTCGGTACTCCCACGGATTAAATCCCCGGCACGCTCGATCATAAAAGCCACGGGTCAGCAATTACCGCTCGACACGATAGATTAATATGTCACGAAGATACGCAAACATTTTTCTGAAATATTAGACGAATGCGGCGATAGCTCCTAAGACGGCTAATATTTCTAATTAGACTGCGGTGAGACTGTGTAAAATTTAAATAAAAATATTGCTGGTCTGTATCAACTGACACGTTCCCTAGTATTTTACCATGTATGCTCCGTTGCGTTATTAAACGCATATAAATAATATAAAGATTCGCATTCTATAAATAATGGATCATAAAAGCAGCGGATCAAGAATTACGATAATTTGCACAGGCTGTGATTAACATATTGCCGGAGAAAATACGCAAACAACGATTTCCGTAAAATCTTGAACGAATGCAGTGATAGAAGAGCCTTGGGACGAGTAGTAATGGGTCATAAAAGCCTCCGATCAGCAATTGCAGTGCTATACGATAGTTAATTCGCAGACGTTCGAACAAGCGATCAAAACGTCCTCGGAGAAGTTAAACGCGAACCGCGTATATTTTCATTCAAGTTTTCGGGCGGATGTAGTAAACGAGACCCTGAGACGCTTAGGTTCTCCGCTAATTATCCTAATTAATCGTATCGCCACCAGGGGAGAGCGTTGAAATAATAAAAGCAAACACCTGTACGTGCAAATTGCTGAATCGTGTAGGCCACGGCCGAATAAATACCCCTGTCTTCGTCGAACAGCTGATTCAATTAATTAGAAGCTCTTCCAGGGAAAACCATCGCTCCCTGAATGTCAAGGTCGCCATTTCACTTCCACTGTCGTTTGAAAGTTTTTGCCGGCGCGTTTTCACCAATTGCGACAATGCTCGAGCATGATCGCGTGACTCGCCTAATGTCAAGGCTGGCCCCTTTGCCCGTGTGCTATTGAATGGACGCGCGCGTGAATGCGACTGTATAATGAACGCCTATTAATAATCAGCGGACACCTGGGCCGACGTCTATTTTGCAAGAGTTAATAGAAGATTTGCGGACCACCCGTTTGCTCTAAAACTGCAAAATAAAATAATAGTATTAAAAAATCGGGAAGTTCCAATCAATCAAGAATTATTGAATTTTAAGGGATCACTTGAAATCAATTTTAAAATGCGTCCCAGTTTGAATTTTCGAACTCTGGAGGTCTTGAATTAAAGCTGAAAGACTACACTTTATGATAGGGTAATTTTAATGTAAAATCAAATACGAAAGGAAAGGAAAGGAAATTGTTAAAAGAATTTTCCTCGGATCTGTTGGTTGTTCTAATCGAAGCCTTCGCACCATTTTCCAGTCCGTCAGCCATAAGTCATCATGAGGGAAGAAGATCGCAATCTCAGCTCGACGAGTTCTCTCGTCGAAAGAATTAATCGGACCGTGTTCGCGGAACGATAGCATCCGCGATAACGGCTGGAACTTTGTAGCGTTATTATTTATTACTTAATCACAACCAGCTGGGAATCAACGCATGTTCGCCTGGCCGATGTAGCCGGTCGATTAAAGATCGTCTCTATGCGTGGAAAAATTGTTTATTGTCGGTGACCGGTAGTCTTCATTTGCATCGGCTCCAATGTGAACGTGTTGCTGCGGGAATAGAGGAACGTTGTCGGAGAGGCCTTGCTCAACCTTCTTTCGCGATGGCATTCGCGAGAACATAGTAGCGAAAGAGGGAACCGATTACGATCGCGCGAAAAATCGGACGGAATTAAGAGCGGAGGAACATCGTGGGGAAGATCGAGCGCCAATTACGATGTAATAAATACGCTGGCCGCAGTATCGATAGGCCATTATCCTTAATTACCGGCGTGATTAATGGAAACGTCAATTTTGACAACAGACCCGAGTTCGCGGCCGCCATCGTTGCGCGAGCAATTTTTCATGAATCACGCAATATGATAATTACGCGTCTCCCGATCCACGGATCGACGATCGCTACCAGTGGTGTCCCACTTTGCGAAGTAGACTGGAGTAGGAGACTATGGCAGAAGACTATGCACAAAAGGCTGCAGAAACGGGTACAGATTTTTCTCCGACCGGAAAACACAACGTCGCTACGTGACAATGATGAATAGACCGCGGATTTATGCATTTATGACGAACGTGAATAGGTGAAATTTAAAACCGTGAAAATACTAAAACCATTCGAGAATGTCGATGTGTCGCACGTCGTCAGTTAAAATGACACGCACAGCACGATATTCGAAGAAATAACATTTGTGAAACAATGTTCTTGTAGTTCATAACAGGATGCGTTGCGTTCGATAGAGTTTTTCCAAACAGACTTTGGATTTCGATCCGTGGATCGTCGATCGCTGCCACTGGTGCCCCACTACTATGGTTAATAAAGCCACCTCTGAAGATATGCAAAACAGATTCCGAATGTTACCTACCAATACATTGCTACGAGTTATGGCACATTGTTCGACAACGATTGATGAAACTAATTGCTGTAAAGAATCCAAGAAAACGTTGCTTCTATAAAGAGATTCCAATTTAAGTCGGACGCAGCGGAGTCGGATCGAGATCGGTAACGGTGATCGAGCGATTCCGTTGGGAACGCGACGCCCGATCAGCGTGCGGCGATCGCGATCGAGATAGTCGCGTGATTTACAGTGCGAGTTTCGGTGAGCAACGCGCGCTCGTTGTTGGGGACCGTTGTCGCGAGGTAGCTTAGAGTGTCGGTGTCGCGATCTCGCCGTTCGATCGCGATCCAGACACCTGGGATCGTGATTAACGAGACCGTGGCGTCGCGATAACCCTCTCTGTCGATCACGATCTTCCGTGCACAAGCCTGCTACAATGTTACACGAGGCAGCATCCGCCCGAAACGCGGCGAGGTGTTAATTAACGGCGACCGCGGCCGCTCGTTGTCGCGCAATAATTTATCTTGTATCTTCGCGGAGACACGCGAGACTGTCTCTCGTTCGAAAACAGTTCAATCGCGCGGACACGGTCACAGTTGTAATTCTTAACGATCGCGCGACGAGTTTTTATTCGCTGCCGACGGTCGCCGTGAGATTGATTAATATTGAAGCGGACATCGTTAGACGGATGACCGGCCACGTTATTCGCTAATTAACGTTGAATTGCTCCGCGAGGACGAACGCCTATTCGCGACACTTCTTTTTCTATACAGGCTTATTTACATTTATATTACACGAGCATTAACGCTACTTTGTTGACGCGATAGGCGATCTTCGGGTGACTTTGCAATGGCGAATCTGGACTCGCGCATCTGCTGGGACGATCGACGATTTATACGTTGATCGTGAGACATTAGGGAGAATTTGTGAACTTTCGAGAACTTAAATTGAAGCTGAGAAATCGCACTTTGAAAGTGCGAAATAGTGTCGCAAAATTGGGAAACCCCGATTAATAGCTCGGAGAAGAATGATTGAATTTAAAGGGTCACCTCAAATCGATTTCAAAAGGCTTTCCAGCGGGAATTTTTTACCTTTTGTGAATTCAAACCAAGGCAGTACAATGACAGTATTATCGCATTGTGAATAGAAGCACTTAGGTCGGTGGAAAAATTCGAGGCCATGTCGAAAGATCGACAAGTCTCGGTAGCTTTGTGAACCGTGATTTTTCGAAATTGTTTTCCGACGCCGTGAAACAATGCAATAACTGTCAGCGGGCAGAGTGTGAAAAAAATAGAGAAGACAGTTCTCTGGAACGCGGCTCGATCGACATTTTCTCGGCAGGCCGGCAACATCAACGGGTAGAGGCGGTTTAGGTCAAGGCATTCGTCGAGCCGCATTGTTCTTCACCGAGCGCGGCGAAAGTGCGCATACAATTATCGTTTATTTATCGCGGCGATGCGTGCACGATCGTTCGATCGTTTCCCGCTAATGGAATCGTCGGAATTCGCGGGACTTCATCGAGCGAGAGAGCCCGGTCGACGGGTCCGCGGTCCGATAAAACGTATTAAAACGGGGCCCGATGATTTTTTTCGCCGAGGTCGATGCACGTTGCTCGACGCGCGGTATGCTCAGCTCGCGAATGCCTCGCGCCAAATGCACCGGAGAATTTTAAGTCGAACGACTTCCTTACTACCTGGAGCCGATGGCCCATCGGCTGCAGAAAGAAACTTCGTAACAATCACTATCTTAATGTTTGCGGTAGGCGGTCGTAAACCCTAGGTTTACGAGTCGGTATGCTCCTTTAGGTTCACCGGAGTCTGGTGCAAGCATCGGTAGAAATCACCCCATGGGGCAGTGTTCTGGCTCCGTGGAAGTTGCAAGCTGCGAAGCCACGCCCACTGGAGGCACTTTACACGGACAAATGAACCTAGGCAGTCTCCCATTGCTAGTTACCATTTTCTTTGATTTTCTCTGTTTTCAAAAATCATGCAAGAGCACTGGGCACCGTTCAGGGTACCGTTCAGAATCCATTTGAGTCAAGAGCAACAAAGCCACGCCCACTCGAAGCAATTTACAATCGCAAGTCAAGATGGACTGCCTCCTATCGCTACTTATCTCAACCTTTGATAGTATATATTTGTCTTCAGAGGTGGTTCTAGAGCAAGCACGAGCATAGATAGCCTTGCGAAACATTATTCTGACCTCGTGGAAGTCAAGAGCAACAAAGCCACGCCCACTCGAAGCTAGATAGATCCTATCGCTAGTTATCTCTTTCTTTGATAACGTTTAACTTCAGACGTTATTACAGAACAAGTATAAACACAGATTGCCTTGAACTGTTCCAGCTCCATTGCAGTTAAGAGCGACGAAACCACGCCCCTTCAGAGCATTCTATACACAGAGAGTAAGATAAATGGCGAGTTAGATTGCTCTGACTCCGTTGAAGTCAAGAGCAACGTAGCCACGCCCATTTGAAGCATTTTTCTCGTGGCTCTGTCATAAGCAAGAGCAATAAAGCCACCCCCACTCCAGGTATCACTTCTTGCCTCTCACCTGATTAAGCTAAATCTTCCATTTGTTCACTGGGAACAGAAAGGGAACAGGTCTAGAAGCGGTACTTGGTCCCTAATCTTGAAGTTCTTTACTATGGAATTTGTGAGAGCACTCTGACTTTAAAAGACCTTGGAACGAAGTATGCTCAAATGCTTCTGCTGCGTACTCCCTACTCGACATATGAGAAACGATTTTTGAATCATTCTAGATCCTTCAACTATAATCTCGACCGTTAAAATATTCAGCATAATACAGCTGCCCTTGTACTTTCTTCAACGCATTCGCAAAGCAACAATCTCCCAATAACAATAACAGCGTGGTCTACTCGGAAACGATAGAAATTCTTGCAAGATAAGCTCGCATTCTCGAAGATCGAGAGAGCTTTCCAGGATTTGTGGCAGAGGATTCCAAAGATGGAGTGATTCATCCGAAAAGTATCATCGCGATACGCGACCGCGAAAATTCGAAACCGGTTCGAGGACGGCACGGATCGGGTAGAATGACATTGAATATTGCGTATGATCCGAGCCATGCAACAAATCACGGCGGATGATTGAATCGATTACGCCGGGAATAGGTGCAGGAAGGAGACGGTAACGTAACAAGACAAGCGATATAAATCGCGGGTCGGCGGACACGCTGCCGCCGGGCTGCGTGCACAAATCAAACGGAGAGATCTAATTTGTTAGGAAAATAGGGGCACGCGGGTACACGGCATGGGAACGCGACGAATAGAGGTCTTGATCGGCTTGATCGGTATTACGCTGTGAGACAGCAACCGTGCGGGTCGGACAATCGATTTGTATCGAACACTCCCCCACCGATGGAAATCGTTCTTTGCGTAACCAACGGGGGCTTTATCAGTTTGTTTCTGGATTTTTCTCGTTTTATTATTAGAACAGCCGTAGCTATGTTGGGTTTATGTACTATCAGGAATCTTGATGAAGATAAGAAGCAGGTAATTAATCTTTCCGAGTCTGTCTTTTGTCCAATGGAATCCATGACTGTGTTTACAATCAGGCCTCGTGAAAGCCCATTTTTGGGCCTTATTTAACAGTTGAAGACACTATAGCCATGTTTCCAGAATTATGTCACATAGGAATTCATGTTTGCGACTCATTTCACGATTGGGAAAACGTCCTTGAAGTTATACTATGGGCCTTAGAGAAAATTGTTGTGACGTCCTCGAAATTGTACCCTGTTGACAATGGAAAAAATTGTTTCAGCAACCTGGAAGATTGTGCCACAAATTTAATTCTGGGTCGAAACGCGCACCGATCTGTGAATCATTCGGTAACAAATGCGAGCCCTACCGGAATGGGCTTGCACGTGGACGCACCACGACAAGACACATTCAAGGGCTCGCTGAGTGGATAAGTGCCGCCGGTGGTAAACTCCGTGCACCGAGCCACGGTTTATTACAGTGTTTAGAGACCACACGCGTCGCACGGCCGTCTCGCAAATCGTCTCGCCTAATGCGAGAATAATTTCTCTCGAGGACGCAACGGGATCCACGATCGTCGTATCATTACGCATAAACAGGCTCGCTAATCGGTCACTAAAAAGAGTGATCGATCGTGGCGTTGCCAACGGTTTCGTAGAAACGCGCGCAACATTCTTAAATTATGAATTGATATTCCTCGAACGGTTTTGCAACGCGATTATTCTAAGCCGGTAACGTGTCTATTAACATAATACACACTGTTGCAACTTCGATCGAAGTTTGCTCGAGTCGGTTTAAATCTCCGTTGCGTAATATTGCTTGTGTTGGAGACCGTGTTGCCGGAGAAACGCGGGCTTCATTGGTGCGTGTGATCCTGAAATTAATGCATTTTCTAAAATTAAAATTTTTTTATTTATTTCAAGGTACTGTACATCTCTTGATGGTCATATATCTTGTATAACTACACCTTTTGTACACCTCACAGATTGATTCAAATGTTTCCCTCCAATTGAAACCAACATGGCCGCCGCTGGAGACACAGTGGTCACGCGTGCCGTTAGGAAAAATACTGATGGAGCCTCGGTATTTCCTGTACACTCCTTGGTGTATGCTAATTTTCCAAATACACGCGGCGCCGCGCCGTGTTCTCGGAGCGTGTATTAAATCGTCGCGTGGGCGTATACGATGTAACAGAATACAACGTCGATCACTGTTCGGCGAAAATGAAGCCATTCGCGTGCCGGTTACCATCGTAAAACCTAGCTGTGGCTCTAATGCATATTAATTCGCAAAAGACTAGCTAACGACCATCCACATGCAATTCTAATTCAGTATAAATCAAGGCGAAATACGATAATGGAATAGCTAACAACGTCACAATCGTCTTGGCGATTCACGTTTTTCCACGGAGCCGCCATAACGGTCCCCGAGGAAGGGGTACAGCTAACTGGTCAAATTTCAATCGCGATTTTTAAAATTATTTCGGATTAACAACCGTTCCCAATAATATATTTAGATTTGTTATATTACAAAATAGTATTGCAGAGTATTTTTTCTTACCGTAACCTGTGTTGTCCCCAGAATTTCAGCTAAATCGTCCCCGCGAAGTGACAACGTTTCGCAACTTCTTCTGCGCGCCACCGTTTCAAAATGGCGGCGCGAGATGGCGCCAACGTCGCGTGCTCACGAATTCACGCGACTTTTAGTCCGTTGAAAACAAGTCGCAAGGTCATCGCTCGGGCGTCCCACGGCGGTATCAAAGGTAATTTGAATCTCGATAGAAACTCAATCCGAATAGCTGTTCCTCCTCTCGAGAAGATTCTTTGTCCGACGCGTGAGTGTGTCTTCAGTGCGACGTTGGACATCATGCCGCGTTTTATGTTCGTCGGTGCGTTACTTTCCCGCAGGATCGCCAAAAGTTGCGTTTGACCGCGTCCGAGAGGTCGAGAAGTGAACCTCGCGATACCGAAGTATGTATCCACAAATTTTCGCTACACTATTGACCGATTTACTCGTAAACACGCATCAAATCGATCGATGATACTCCAGAAATTAATTATTCCAAATCTATCTAGTGGAAAGGAAACGTGCGCAGAAATATTTAATTTTTCAGTTTCTGCTCAGCTAGTACCGTGTTTCGGATCTGCGCAAGCGCGGCGCTTTCGTCGACCCACTCGCACCTCGAGTGTCTCGCCAGTTATCACGGTACATTTACAAGAGCTGCTCGTGGTAATTACCATTCCCCATTCGTTAAAACTCGCGTCGATAGTGGTGGAATGCATTGGGAACGCGACGCAGTTCGTAATCGGCCGTTCGAAGCTGCTTGAACAGCTGTTCAGATACGTTTCTCCGGTTTCGATTGTTCCTTTTCTCGTTCGGCTCTCCGGTACGCAATGTTTTGAAAACATCCGTCTCTGCGATGAGGAACGCACGTGGGTGAATTGCAGTGAACGTCTCGATCCGACCAGTGACCTTTCACGAGTGATGTAACTTCCCCGTGGTGAAAGAGACTCCGATCGCTCATAATCTGTAACGCGCGTGCGCGCATGCGCCCCGCGGTTCCTGGCGGGACGGCTTTTCAAAACGCGCCCCGAGTTCGATTGTTCTCTCGATCAACACGGAAGTTAAGTTGTTAACGATCTAATAAAAGTAAGATTAAGTCTCGAGAAGTTTCCCAGCAGATTCGGGTTAGGATTTCGGGAAAAACGATTCGGTTTACCGGGGATTTGGTGATGAGTTGAGCAAAAGGAGCCGGGAAAGTGAGGTTAAGTGACAAAATGCAGACAACGCTGCCGCAACGAGGAGCCAGGCAGCTTCGTCGGAACACCGCCGGCCACGAAGCCTCCCTGAATTACAGAAATCGATTGGTATGTCAATTGTCCAGTTAACGTTTGTTTGTTTATGCATGCCTTTCACGACGCGCAGGATTTTTACCGAAGAAAATTGATTTTCCAAGACTCACCGCTGGCGCCGCGGTCTACGATGCGAATCCTGAATGCGTCTTTCGTAAGCCTCCGATTAATTACCTTCGGCCGTGTCGTTTATACACGTCCGACGTGCTTTTTTGACGCTTGGCAATGATTAATATTAATAATTGCTGAACACAATGGGCAGATTATTCGTATCGCTCGTGTCTACTTAGCTCATGATAAATGTGGTAGGAATGATTGTAGTAATATGTTCATACGGATTTACTCAAGGTATTTTAATTATGAATGACAGTAAATAGCCATTGGTCTTTACGATTCTTGGACGTCTTCGTGGGTTAAACGACTGTTTCTACGTGGAACAAGTTATTAATTTAATCTTTCGGTTGTGAAGTAAATTGTGGCGGCCGCCATTTTGTTTCTTTATACTTCGGATGACTCGGTTATATTTACCGCCATTTTCTTATGAACGTGTTGTAAGAGCTATTTTTTTCGTAAAAATATAGTAAAATTAATTATTGATTCGGTGAGTACTGTTCTGGTGTTAATGCTTTCATATTGAATTTTTTAGAATTGAATAATCTTATTGGAGGAATCGTGTCGATTCCGCGAGCGTATTCTTCGGCAAGCTCGACAGGAAAACGCGGGTTCGGCGATCGAACGCGAATTGAAACCGGTTCCGTTCTTGCAAGAGCTTAAATCCAGTTTCCTTTCACCTTCGCGCGAGAATGGTCGATGTCGTTCAAATCGACAGTGGTCGAAATGCTCTAGGTGAGCAAAACAAAGTCTCCGACCACCCGGAATTATAAACATTTGGTTATTCCTTGCAGAAATTTGGCAGCATTTCTCTCCCCAAATCGTTGTGTTTGAAACCTCGGCGCGTAATTAACAAGCTGCAGCAATCTCCGATGATTTTCTAAGCAGTGGATGATGTTACCAATGTCTGGCTGTATCAATTGGCCCATGTAGACCTCGGACAAACATTCTTATCTCGTCGACGTTTCCAGACCGTAATCTCAGCCGATTTGTTTGTATCCGGTCTCACAATGCATCGAGATCGTCGCGCTGATAATGTCCCGACTCGATATCGAATTACGCTTACTGCTGCCTCCAGTGATTTCAACGCTTGGTAGACAAGGGAATTCGCTTGGAGATCGTCGTGAATTTTCTGCGACACGTTTGTGGAACGTGTTAACCTCTTTTGTGATCGCTGCTAATTTAATTTACTGGAAAACAGTACCCTCAAATATTTAGTTGGGAAGGAATTTCAGCTCGATGATCTTCGACGATCAATCGAAGGGTGTAGAACGCGGTGACCTTGAGCTGCCCTTGAGACGCTACCTACTACTCCTTCTTCGAGATCCGCACGACTCCAACGCATTCGAGTTTTTCAACCGTTAGAATATCGCCGTCCGAAGGCGGCCTGGTACACTTCAAGGTCACTTATGTTTTTTCTAGGAAGCACTCAGCGCATACATTATATTGCCGATCTAGGTTAAACACATGGCTTAAGCACATAAGATCATAGGCTGCCTTTGTTAGACAAAGGCAGTCAAAGAGTGTCTGGCAAGTGTTTTGTTATTGGAGGATCGATTATGATAAATCTCGGCTCGTGAGTCACATCCTATCCGTCGTGTTTTGCACATCAAAGCAATACGATCTAGTAAATTAATCCTTTTAACACGTCAAGCAAATTAAAATTCTTCGAACACGTCTTAAAACTGTTGATTTGTTCTAAAAAAAAAAAAACACGGATCAATTTTGTCGTTATTTTTGAACCACCAAGAGTGCGTTCAAACCACCAGTATGCAAAAATAGATCGTCAATCTCTTAGGGAATGTAGATGATCCTCTAATGACCCAAAGTGATGGATCCGATCCAAATCGATCATCCATGGTGTTCAGCAAGTGGAGAATGTCCGCGAATGATCAGACAAATCGACGAGCGGCGCGACGCGTGCGTGTCCCGACGTAATTGCGTCTCGATGCAAAATCCGTCGGCATTATGCAAATCGAATTAGCCAACGGCTCCGCGTATCATTAAAATGATCGACTTCGCGCAAGTTTTCCAACGTTGCGACGACGACGTGGCTCGCCCACGCACGGAAAACACGGCCCTGACCTATCGACGTAGAAAATTAGTTCCGACGTAGAAAAATGCATCGAGCGTTGCGTTTAAGCGTTGCACTCTTTGCAAATGGAGACAAAGATGCGCTGAAAAGACGTCTCTTCAGGGACAAGAGAGACGATTTCCGCCGGGACAAAAGCGTCTTGCAGTCCAGGCGCCGCAAATTGTTCACGGTGCATTGTTAAGCAACAGTCTCTATTGCAGTCGCGGCGCGGTGATGCACTTTGAATACGAGGCGCACGTGCACCAGGACGAATCAGCCGGGAACGATCTTGACAACGACAACGGCACTGTCGCGACGATCTAATCGCTCGATGGAAACGCTCGAAAATCACATCGTCGTCGTCGTGTGGAGCGTGCGAAACGTTGTCGGGTTTCGCGTGCATCCGCCCACGCGTTGCATAGCCTTGGCCGACTGAGGATGCAGCCGGACTGTTTTTATTTTTCCGCCGAGTGCAACGGCGGCGGCGGAGCACGTCTTCTTTTTCACCTTAAACTATAAAAGATTCGCGCGCGCGACGACGACGCCACGTTGAATTATTTATGAGGATCGAGGCTGGGCACGGACGCCTCCTCGACAGGGTTATCGCATAATATCCGACTATTAAACGCTAATAATAGTCGCCCATGTCCACCAACGACACCTCGCGATCGCTGCAGCCGGCGTAATTGCACGATGCACCCACATTCCGCCGCGTTTCTCGTCGAACTGTAACCACCCTCCGGTTTCACGCCGATGCGATGGAATTCTGATCCTTGCCGGCGGTCATCTGGCCTTCTGAATCATTGCAACAACCGAGAAAATGACTTTCCCGTTGTTGTTTGTGTCGGGGCTAAAGTTGGCCTGGGACAGGTTCATGGTAGAATTGAATCGATAAAATAGCAAATTATGAAGATATTGCAGAACACTACTAAGTCCAGTTTCATCAAAATTAGGGGTAACAAAGCCCTGCCCACTTAGGAGCCACGAAACCACGCCCACTCAGGAGTTAGAGGTAAAGAACATTTGTTGCCACGCCCAGACAATGTGATGCCATGGTTCGATCATTTCTATTTTACGCAAATCCATTCTTCTAATCATTCTGCCTACAAATGGGAACATTAAATAATCTATCTAACCTAGTCCTGTAAAAATCAAGAGCAACGAGGCTACGCCCACTTTGTGGTAGACAGTTTGTACGATTTATTATGGAATTGTCTTGTTCCAAGATGATGTTATATACCCAAGATTGTTCAGATAGAAATGCTCAATACATCTTGACAATGCACGATTTCTTCATTACGTCCATAAATATCAAGAGCAACGAAGCCACGCCCACGCATATGATGCCACTGTCTTTTTCATTTTGATTGTACATAAATCCACTCCTCGAATCATTCTGCGTGCAGACACAGTGAAAATGATTGAAATACTAAATAATATATTTAGCCTGGCTTTATCAAAATCGGGAGCAACAAAGCCACGCCCACTTCGTTCATGGCTCAGCCACCCGAATCAACCTTTACACCGTAAGCATCTAATACACGGCCGGTCGTGATAAAGAGTTCACGTTACAACCGTGTCAATCTACTTTTCCGGCGATTTATCCAGGATCGATCTAAGGGTGGGATCGATCGATCCCGTCGCGGCCGGTAATCCTCTCGCGTTCCAGTCACCGTTAACAAGGTTGAGATCGGCAATTTAGCAACGCGGTTAGACCGCGCGTAATCCATAGAGAAGGTCGTAGGTTGCGGGCCTCGGTATAATCGGCTTTCTTTCAATCGGGCACGGCCATCAATGAAACGCCTAAGCCGCTTACGATTAATGCCGCGGCGATACCGTGCTCGCAATAAATTTCGATACGATCGGTACAAAGTGCGCCACGAGTCGGTTCATTGTACACTGATATGCACTGATCACCGACGGTATGCGAGATCTAGCCGACACGCTGCACAGCCGCGAGAATATCAATGCACGATCGCAATTAGATCCTGGCTTGTGTCGAACGCTGATACTTGCCACCCCCGTTGCGAAACAAAGACCGCGGATTATAGATGTTCCACATTGCCTTCGCTGTGCCGAAGACTGTCGTCGAGGTCCTGCGTCGTGGAGTCATTGTTCGAGGCACCGTGTCCTTGACTCTTCTGGATCCTTCAGGAATTCTTTCGGATTTTTCTGGACTCCTCCTGAACTCTTCTGGATTCTTCTAGATTTCTCTTGACAAAAATTGAAAGAACGACGATTGCATCAGTGATATTTGGGCAACGAACCTTTCAGAAGAATCGCAGAAAAGTCATCAAAGGCGTGCCGCCATCGCTCAAACACAGACACAATAACGTCCGTCCCGCTGATAAGAAGAAACTTATGTATGGACATTGTCAACAGTTCCTTCGAAAGCTTTATCGACGAAATTTCCAGCGCATTTTCCGTTTGATTTAATTTCGAAATTGCTCGGCCAGTTTGTTCGACCGTTTACAATCTACGAGCACCGTCGAACCATGGCTCTACAGAATTTTCAAAATTTTAGCCAATCCTGACACACAGCTACGATCCTCCGACGAAAAATATTTACCAATTTCTTCTATCACGAATCTCTCCAGAAATTAGCATAAACATCCGCAGCACGTCGATGATTTACGCTCGGGGCCTCTCCCAGCGATAAATGTTCATTAATTTGAGCATCGAATTTGCGACACGATCGAATACCCCGAAAGCGATTTACGAGTCGCCGTACGACACAGGATCTTTGTATAGATCATCGAGATCGCGCGACAGCTCGGATAATATTTCTTCGACGTGAAGAAGCCTGGACAAATGGATTCCGATTTTTACCGAGGAAAGTTTCCACATTATTCGAAACCGATTACATACATACGTTTCCCTAGTTCCACGAATCCGAACACCGAGTGCATCTATATCATTCCCGGATTCCGTGTCGCAATCGAACATTTTCATCGTGGAATGGGCCAAGACTATTCGTTTAGAAAACCATTAGCCGCATTAGCAATGCAAATCGCGGCAGCGTTCGTCAAGAAATTAATTGGAAAGCGATTGAACATCTGCTCGCCGGGCTACGGGATCGACGGATCGTTCAATAAACGTCTCCCGGCGATAAGGATCGAAGAACCGCGACAGTCGCGTTTGCGAAACCCCGAAGCCTCGCAAAAATCGTTTCAGACGGCGAATAACTCACCAACAGCCACGATTTAAAACCGACGGTTAATGGAAAACGCGTTTTCTCTTTTAATCATTTCAATATGTCGAGAATGGCGCTCTTGCTGATATTCGAGTATTCGGATTATAACGGTGGTTATAACAGATTGATAATTATTCCAGATACATACTCAGACAACCGGATAGTTAGAACCCTAATCAAAAATAATGTATTTGACCAATCCATTTCTGCTATGAGCGTATAAATTCCGCAGTCTACTTATGTTCCACAGATTGTTGGAATCGTAGGAAACTCGCGAAGAACGTGGGGATCGACGAGGGCCGGCGCCGATCGACAGGGAAATCACGGATGACGCGAAAAATATTCAAATCGCGGATTGCCGTGCCTGGTTGCGAAAGTCGAGGCCTCGAGGTAGACTATCGCGATCGGCACATACCATTCGTGGACCGTGCGACTTTATTTTCCTGGCAAACGGACGATCGGAGGACGCGTAACACCGGTTACCGGCTGCCTCGTAGAGACACGTTACATCATACCGATCTATCCGATCATCAGCGCGGCCTGATTTATCGGCGGCGAAATAACTGCGTTCTTTTAGCGAACCCGTGGAAGTGGGGACCGCGTTCGCGGATCTTCCACGGGTTGGTTTCACAATCAGGAAATACCTGGAATTCCGCGGTCCGATCGTATCGCTGTCGGGTACAACGGCGTAGAAACCGCGGGGACACGCGTCCCGACTCGCCTGCTCGCTCACATTTTTCCTGGGATTGCTCGGAGTCTGCCAATGGGTGGCCGAATGGGACACCGAATGTGATTCTATGCATAATGTTTAAGTCTAAGGTCCATACCTGAAGACTTTACAATGGTTCCTTCAACAGGAACAACAATTTCAGTCCTGAACCAGCAAGCCACCCCCAGAGAACGTAATCTAATCGCTTCGTTTGGTATTATTGTGCGAGAGTAGATTTTTGTACATCACAATCGTAGAAGAGTTGGAACGTTTTTAAAAGAAACATGTACAACGAACTTGCGCAAGAAACGTGATGGACGAGCTTTGCCTTGGAAACGCTCCGGTTTGCCCCTGAGGGCAATGCTTCGGGGCGAGCGTCTCAAGAGAAAGGTTTCCGTTCTTTCGAATTTGATAGTGACAGAAGAATGATGTTGCAAGACAAGTTATATCAGAGATGGAGATAAATAGCGATAGACGGATGTCCGTGTTGCTTTGGCTGTGTAAAATGCTGTAAGAGGGCGTGGCTTCGTTACTCTTAATTTCGACGAAGCCTAAGCAGCGTCCTAGAATGCAATTTATATTCGAGGCTTCCCTAGAATCATGTTACAGAACATATTACGTCAAAGATTGAGATAATTAACCATAGAAGGCAATCTATATAGTTCTATCTGTGTAAACTGTCCTGAGAGGGCGTGGCTTCGTTGCTCTTGACTTCAATTGAGTCAGAACGATGTCCTGCAGGGTTATCTATGCTCAATCTCGCTCTAGAATAACAACTGAAAGCAGATATTGCCAAAGAACGAGGCAATTAGCAACAAAATGATTTCTATCTACCTGTTATGTACATAGAGGGCCTTAATGGGGCGTGGGTTAATTGCCCTTGACCGCGACAGAGCCAGAACAATGCCCTGCAGACTTATGGATGCTTATACTGGCTCCAGAAGAACGCCAGAAAACAAATATGGCCAAAGAAAAACATTATTGACAGCAGACTGTTTTCTATCTCGCTTGTACGCATGTAGAGTGCCCCGAGGGGGCGTGGCTTAGGTGCTCCCGACTCCAACAGACTCAGAAAAACGCACAACAAACAAACCCGCTAATGCACTTCCGACGGTTACCAATTCAAGTCGATCGTCGACGCATTTTCGCCTCTTACTTTGTTTTATCCTTGAGCCAAATAAAAAAGACTCAACTCGAAATCGATAACAGCTCCCATAAAGCAGCGAATGTGTACACAAAGTCGAGAAGGGAGTCGGTCATTTCTTTTGCGTAATTTAGCAACTGCAGGTGTCCAGATGTCCATGAACATCGAACGGCGAGTGTCTGCTGTTAAATCACCGTGGTCCCATCAACAAGAGATTAAATTTCCCCGATGCTCGACGAAACGGTGAGAGACGCGAAGTTTTACGGATGCCGTTAAAAATCGGTTTAGAGCAGCGGCGCGGCGTTTTATCGGCCGATAAAATCGCGGAACGAGGCGCAGCGCCGCGCCGCGCCGATTCCATTCCATCACGATGGGGACGCGCGTAAAAATTAATCGAGCATCGTTCCGGCCGCCGTTAACGCGGCTGCAATTTTTCGCCAGGGCCGTAAAAAAAAGGCGCGTGCTCGCGCGTCAAACACCGGGGAGAAAAGTTGTGGAAGCCCGTTCGAGCGACAGGTTCCGAGGGCAAGAGAAAGGCGGACCGGTATTATTGAAGGTTCCTGGCGGAGTCGATCGTTGAATGAAATTTAAGTGGGTCGCGTATGAATGAAATCGTGCTCCGTTCTCTCCTCTCTTTCTCTCTCTCCCTTCCTCCCTCTCTTTCTCTCTTTCCTCGTCGACACGATCGCCCGCAGCCGCGTGGGCGACCGGACGCGATTTAAACGATCGCGCAGATCTTTCGTCGCGATCTCTCGGATTTCCCGGCTCGACGTGACTTCTCTTTTTCTTTCAGCACTCCCGACGATAAATGTCTCGATGTCTTCCTCGAAAAAGGAAAATCACGATCCAGCCGCGGATCGTTCGAGGTGATTCGAGTTTGTCTTATTAGCTACCAGCTAATTCCACCGCTGATTGGATTTATTATGTCACCGGGACTATTAGTTGTCGCAGGAAATTCGAAGCAATTATCTCTGCGTAATTGCGGCGCGGATAATCGAATGATGTTGAACGAAACTGGTGAAAATTGTTAGGTAGCGACGTCAATATTACTCTACTGGTCATTCTAATGATGCAATTTTAGTGCTCGTCTTGTCCCATTATAATTGTAGGATTTAATTTTGAATCGGTTAGGAGCTAAAATAATTTATTTGAACTAATATTACACGCGTTATAATAATAATGTAAAGCAGCAACAACTTCTGCTCGCTACAACACGCTCCGCTCGCTTCGACGTCAACTCTACAACTCCCCGCTTCATCGCATTTTTCGATAAGTCTTTACGCCCCTACCGACCTTTCCCGAACACCCCCGACTTTCGCCAAATGTCCCAAACGCTTTCACTTTTACGACCCTTTCAGGCCCCACGCTCGGTCCCTAAAAATACGTGCTCAGGTAAAACGCTAAAACTGCACTAAAACTACCCTAAACTATAAATCTACGCCTGGCAAGATTAGCATGAATAACTGCGATACTACATAATCGAACATTTTTTGTTTAAAAATGAAAATATTCAACCTATCGATTGAAACATTTCTAGTCATTTTTAATGCACGGTTAAATGTACAGTTGTAGTAACGGTACATGCTTGACATATTTTGGTCACACACGGCAAAAATGAGTAGGTCATATTCAAAACAGTGAAAATATTTAAAGAATTTGAAACTACTTTTGACTTGTCCTGTAGCTCCTGTATTTTGTAACTGGACAATTTTCATTTTGCATAAAGAACCTCAGTCTACATATCGCTGTAGCAGAAAAGGAGGTCTCGCCATTAGGGTAATCGGATTAGAGCGTAACCGGAAGAATTCGCGGGCCGAGTATCTCGCGGAGCAGGTCGACGTTAACCATTCGGCCAGAGTGTTTTATTATTTAGGCTCGCGAACGATAAATTGCTAATCCCGATCCCGTGGTAGTGGCTCGACTCCACCGGTCCGGGCGATAAGCCGCAGAAATGGCTTAATATCGTGCAACGACGTCTTGTTCTGAAACAACCGGTTGCTGATACTGCAACAATATTCTAGTACGAGCGAGCATGTTTTATCGGCAATACGACCGACAGACTGTTCCTCGTCGAGTAACTCGCGAGCAGAACGTTTATCTCTCCTATATTCGACCACGGGAAACGGAATCTAGCGTTACGATACTCGTCGGCACTTAGGCAGATCCGCGGGGATTGAAATAGTCGATGATAAAAATCTTTTATTTCGTGTCGAGAGTCGCTTACGTATCTCTCGAGTCGAGAGTTTATGCGTTTATGTTGCAGCCGCGAGTTCCTCGGGACTGGTGCAACCGAGGGTTGCGTACAACTAGATTTTTCTTCCCAGTGGAATTTGAAATATTAAATGGATGCAACAGATTTTTATTCGACTGATCTGTCTGTAAATTAGCGTCCGTTACTCTGCATTCGCATGGGCAATAAATCTCGGGAAACCTGGCACTTTGAGTATTGTTAAACGACTACGTGTTCCACGGACTGGGCCAACGAAAGAGCATTACAGCGCTCGTACGAGCGAGCAACGGGGCCCAAGTTGGCGGAGATCATCATTCCTCGTTAAGAGAGAAACCGGGTGCATAAATTACGATTATTGTCCGTTTCTACGAAAATCCGCGGTTCGGTTCGGTATGCGATCGTACCGGAAAGTAGGCTGCGCCGCCGCGCCGCGGCCGCAATAACCGCGCATAAATGCAGATTAGGGGCGAGACCGATCCCCGTGCCGTATCCCGATACAATCTGCATTGTAATTAAATGCCAGCCGTGTCGTTCGTCTATCATTTTTCGAGCATTCGAACCGGTTCCCGACGCGGCTTTTCCTTCTTTCTGTTCTGGGGAAGGGTCGTTGAGCCTTAATAACGTTGCACGTGGAAATAGAATCGGTTCGAGCGGGTTCTGCGACCCTAATCCGGCCAATTACCGATCGAAATTAAAGCGTGAGCTTTGCAAGTGATCGGGGACGGTTCTCCGTTCGATTAATCATTCGGGAAATCATAAAATTTGTTCAGTCTTCAGAATCTTTTTCCTGATGATACGCGGGAGATGAATTTTCGCGATAGAATGATTTTACCGCTGCGGGACAGTGCCAGAACCTGTGAAATCGGTGCGTTGTCGCCTGTCCGATGTTTACGGGCACCTGCGCGTGCCCGTGAACCAGACACAAAGCCAATTTGAATAATTGTTATCGGCCGGAGCACGGCGGTGCGTGGGCGAGGCGAGGATTTATTCGGCGACGATTAAAAATCGAACGATCGATCCGGATTCGAGCGTCTGGCTCCGCTCGCTAGAATGTCGCGACGTCGTCACTGCATCAAACACTATGCTACACTTGTACCAAACAAACGGGGAAACAAAAACCTAACTCAATTATTAAGAGCTCACTGAAAATTGTGGAAATAAAAATATTAATTATTTTATTCGGGAGTAGGGCTTTCGCCGGCAAACTGTACAAGCAACATACACTCTTCAGAAGTATCGAGCAACTCTATAAGAATTTGCTATGATCATTTCCTAAAAATGTTGTCGCTCATTTATTAGCGAGTAGGGTAGGGCTTTCGCCGGGAAATGCAGGCGCGGACCAGACAGCGTCGCAAGGAGATGTCAATTAGGACAAAGTGTAGCCTCGCGGAAGGCTTGAGGACTTCCCACTGGTCGATCGAAAGAACCGGAAGTCCTCGCGACCGGCCCACGTGCGAAAGGTTCGGCGACGCGTGTCGCAACAGAGTCGACGATCTGCGGAGTCCGAGCTGCCCTTTAAATAGACGGTCCCGCCTTTTCTCGTCGTGGGACGCGGTCTATTTCAGGACTACCCGGTGTCTCGAAATAAAATCCGTGACTCATTCCCCTTTGTTTGGTGTAGGTGGCCAGCAACAAACACAATTCCCCCGGTGTGCGGAGACTCGGTTACGCAGTCCTGGTCACGTGTTCCGGTGTCTAACGAACACCAGACAATGAGGGAACCCCGGCACAGACAATGCCGGATGAACGATTGCCGCGAAAGGAAGACCATGCTGTATATGTGTGTGTGTGTGTGTCAGCACAGTGTCTGGAAAGAGACCCATATTTCACGGCAAAGCGGAACCTTTGCTGCCACCGACTAATTGTGTCCAGAAATGGAACGAAATTAATTTCCAAGTATCTCTCCGGCCAGAATTGTTGAAAGGCTACGAGCGGTCGTTCGTTAATTAAGAAGGGGTTTAGCGAAGATGATGGGACGCTTTTGTAGCCTCGCCAGAAACAGGCTTGATTATTTGAACTCGGAACGGTGCTTCCTCCGCGAAGCGTTCGGTAAACATCGGGCTGGTTCTCTCGAACGGCGGCAAAAACATACCGGAAGTGGACGCGTGGTCGTCTGCGTGGCGAGACCAACAGATCTTTTCGGAATCCGCGGGGCGGGGCGAGTTCAAAGGGACCGTCGTCGTCGAGATAAAATCGCCCGTGAAACGTGTACTCTTTCGACTTGCTAGATATCGGCCGAATCGCGGACCCCCGAATTACTGGAATCACCGTCGATGAAGACGAAGGGAATTCTTAACGAGGAATGCAGACGTTGATCCATCGACGACTCGAAATCGTGGATCACTGGCGGATAATCCTCGATTTCACGGAGAATCACTTTATCACTTTGCCGGTAGTGTCCGCGGAGACCTAACCGCGTCGCACAACCTTGTAAACCCTTCGATCCCGTGGTGGACGTGTCTCCTCGATCCGAGCGGGCGTAGGATAAGTCGTTGAACGTTCACGGGAATCGCGATAATTCCGGTGGAGAAGCCGATGAGTCAGTAGCGTGGCGAGATCCGCCTACCTTGAGGAAAGGCTCGATAAAATGGTCCCGGAGGGACGGGGCGCCGGTCGAGGCCGCGAGGATAAGGAAAAAGTAGTTGCGCGTCTGTAAAACCGATCGAATGAGAGACGATTGCCCATTCGCGGCGGTTCCCACGATCCCCGGTCACCAAACGGGAACGTACCTTTGAAATTTCATTAGCCTTACACAGCTAACGAGCGTATAATTGAACGCCGCGCCGGATAAAATCCCGAAGCCTACCGAACTGCGTCGAGCATCGACAGAGTTACAGATCGTAATCCACGGTTCGAGCCGCAGAGGATACCTGCAGACGATCGGGAGACGCGGTCCGATGATTTCGCCGTGCGGAAACTTTCCGCGTGAGAACCCACCGGCGCGGAAACCACTCGACGGCATTTCAACGGCCGCGCGTGCAAGAATGCGCCCCTAGACGATAGACCGCAATCGATTCCTCGATAGTTCGATACAGTCGTCGGCGAAACAGTGTCGCGCGACCGGTTTCGCTTTCCACGATCCGCCCTTTCATTTCTGTGTTACAGAAACTGCTTGCTTCGACGCGCAAATTGCCCCGTGGGGCGCTGCGTTGGCTCCGTTGAGAGCGTCCGAGCCACGCCCCCTCAAACCGAGGTCCGCACTGAGAAATTCAGATGCATGGTTTTCTATCTGTTTGCTGGCGTAGTTCGGCTTTAGACATCGTTGTAAAGCAATCAGCAACGTAGTTTGCTCTGTGGAGCATTGCCCTAACTCCCTCGACTCCGAGAGTCACTAAGCCACGCCCACTTAGAACAATCTATACAGTGGGAAAGCAAGATAGACTTTAATTCTAATATGGGTATTGCTCTGCGAGACACTGATGTGATTAGTTTAAAGGCGTCGGGCAAAGAAGCCACGCCCCCTTGGCGATCTGTACACGGTCCGAATGAGGGAAATAGTCCCTTCTTATCGGTCTTAGAATTTGTAACGTTACAACTCTTCTTTGTCCCGAAGGGAAAGTTCTTTGAGAACAAATGAGAATAAAATTTTCTCTATGGAGCTCCCTCCCTGGCTCTGTTAGAGTGGAGAGCAACTAAGCCACGCCCACTCCGAACACTCTACGTAGCGTGAGAGCAAGGTGAACAATTTTGGTCTCTTTGCGTGTCCTAAAGCGTGATTCGAATGCAGATCCGGATAAAAGTAGCACATTCAGACTGTCATGGTTCTGTATTAACGTACTCGAGAGCAACAAAGCCACGCCTCTTAGCGCTCTTTACGCAGTGACCACGCCCTTCTAAACAAACAGTCCCTCATCACAATCAATACTACTTTCGCAAGATCAAAATGTTTCTCTACCTTTTATGTCACTTGCCCCTAAATTTTGCCCCCAGGGGCACTTCTAGAAAGTCCGGGGAAGCAAAGAAAATTTAATCCAACAAAAACAATTAGAATTTCTGATGCAGAAAAGACTTCGAATCTGCGACAAAACAAAATAATGGCCGTTCAAGCACCTCGCTTTATCGGTGATGGTTTTAACCGAGAAAATAACAATAAGAAGAATAAAGGTAATCTTGATGAAGGGACAGGTGTTATGGATCATTTTCCAAGACAGTCGAGAGCACACAGCGTCCATTGGCCACGCATCTTCCCCGTGATCGTTAACACGCTGGTCGTTGCAAATAAACCGATTTTTCCCGTTCAGCGGCGTCGGATCACGGCGAAGGCTCGATTCTGAAATCTGACTTGCTAATATCCGGTCCCGGTGCGCACGCACCACTTCCATCGACGTCCAACTGACCGCGGACAAGCTGGCTGGTTTTGCAAGTCTAATTCAGAAGCGTGCACCACCTTCCTCTCCGGCTATTAATTGCGATCCTGTCGTTACTCTACCGTTCGCGCCATCGGACACCGCTCTTTCTTGCCTTTCCTTCTCTGTTCCTCGTTTCTTGCTCGATCCGAATCGGGGCGATCGCAAGTCTGCGCGAAATGTTTCCACAAAACACGTTGCAGTGATCAGCGGTCGTACGTTCTTGTGCAAGCGTGAAAAATCCAAGGATACCTGTATATTAATCGAGGTGAATGATATCTGTAGGTACAGGACAATAGTCTTTGTTTGACTCTTACGACTCCTTTTTAACAACATTGTGGTAGTTATTAAAATTTTCGAGTCACTTTAAAATGGTACCTTGCGTGGTACACGTTTTGTTTCTTACAAAATTGTCTTCTCGGAATTATATGGTAGCTGTTATGGATTTTTCCTACACGTTTCGAGTTTGTTTGAACAAAATGGTAGTTCTGAAATTTGATTTGGGGCACCGTTTTACCCAATCGACACTATTTTGTCCCGACTCTCATCGAGCGTTTACCTACAAGGAATTCGATTAGCAGGCAATCTGGTACGCAAATAGCTGGCGAAAGAATTTGGCGATACGGTGTTCCCCGAGAGTTACATAACACGAACGGCACCTGATCAACGCGTGAACCCGCATGGCCGGTGTCGTGATCATTCTGCGATCCGTAGATTTTATTATTAACATACCAAAAGAAACCACACGTAATCGTACCCTCATCGAACGGCTGCCATAAAATTCTTACAGAGTCCCTTGCTCTTTCAAAATCGCCACGATATTTGTTCTACTTCTTCTCTAACGTTTCTTTGAAGTTCCGTTGAATTTCGCGAGTTCAGAAAAAAACTTCGTTTTTCCGCACGATCGTTTCGCCGTTTTAATCGCAAAAGTGACACGGTGGATGATACGGAGTTTACATCGCGGCCAAGTGCAGCGAGAAAACGGACGGCCCAGATTTTTCTGTAACGCTGCAACACGTTCAAACGAAAAACTCATTTCGCGTTCGTCACGGTGACGACCCCATTCCGAGCGGCCGCGGCCAATTAACCGAAGACGCGCGCTCGCCCCGAGATTCCCGATTCGTCGTTGCTCATCGTTTTCAATTTTACAAGCGGCGCAGACATCACAGGACGCCGCTTGAAAAATCCCGATCCCTCGCCGACCAGGAAAACCGCGCGCGACCACTCGTTTGCGGTTTTTCGCGCGATTCCGCGACGAATCGCCCTTGCGGGCGCGTTCTAGATTTCATTTTTTTCTCGCGAATTCTCCGGAGCTCGGCCATTGACTCGTTCGTTCAGTCGCTCGGACACACTCTCCACAAAGTTAATTCGTTATTAATCCTCGGACGATGGACTATTTTCATCACTGCGGAATTGATACTCTTCAAGATCTGGATTGATACTCTTCAGTCTTTCTATTGCTCCTAATGGCACGGGTACGAATTCCAATGAATTTTTTAAAAATTTTGCAGCAAAATCGCGATTTTTCCTCTCCGGGTCAAAATGGACCCGAGCTCTGCCGGTCAAAGGGGTTAATTACTCCGTTCATACTTCGTTCGAACTGTTCTTGTACCTTACGCTTCGATAAACATGTCAAAGTAGTGGTATTAATTATTAAACATATCGAGCTTTTCCATTTATATTCCTCAATAGTCAAATTTAATACCGATAGGTTAAGAAAATTGAAAAAGAACTTTCTGTGGAGTTAATCAATTTGACAAATGACGGAAAATGCTTTCAAGCAAAATTTCGAATTTCGGTGATCGAATTCGATTCGATCGCTCGCGCCTCGATACAAAGAAGACGAGTACTATAGCGCCGGAGCGTATCGGGGACACGAAAGCAGACCACGAGCCGAGCCGGCCGGTCAATTACGCGCGAATACGCGACAAAATTTTCAATTCGGTCCCTCGCGAAATTGCTCAAAGGCCGTGCGCGCGGATCACACGCGCCGCGCGCCGGCGAAAAAAGAAAAAAATGTTAATTCGCGACGATGAAGATGGACGCGATCCGTGCCGGGCCGAGGCACGGTCGCGCGATCATTTTGGCCTGTTTCGTGGCGATTACGTAACCGGCGGCGTCGCATCGGACGATTCGCGATTAAATTTAACGGGCGAATTAACCGAAAACGAGGATCGAATTGCTCGCGAACGTACGACCTCTGCTCCCGACGTCCGAAGTCGCTTAAAAACAGGGCCCGCGGCAGTCGGTCTGCGTGCGTGTGTCGTCAGTCGCGGTAATTATAGAACGATTATCGCGATTGATTGCGCAAACCCGTCGAACGCACTGAAATAAACGTCGACGCTTCAATCGAAGCCACCGCAGGCAACGTCGGGGATAATCGTCGTCGTCGTCGTCGCTATAGTCGCGGGCTACCGTGCGAGGAATGCGCTTTGTTTACCTGCGGGGACATTTCTGCGTCGTCGTGTTTTGCGTAATTGCTTCGCGAGGAACAAACCATCGAAACTTCAGCATGTTCAGTTCAGTGAAATATAACTGATAGAAAACGAAAAATATACTTTGTGGGCGGTGCAAAGATGGGCGGAGCCTGGTTTGCTCCGCCTATAGTCTCCGTTTCCTATATGTATACGCCTCTTTCGAACTAGTTTATAATCGTTCCTCACTACCGCTTTGTGGACTGACGAGTAGTAGTCTGGTTTCATCCCCTAATCGAGTGAAAAGGCTGGAGCTCTCAAAGATTCGAGACGTGTTCTCTTAGCTCGAAGTCTTAGTGCCATCCCCACCACTTCGTGGGCGGGCCCGTAGAGGGCGGAGCCTGGTTCGGCCCCCCAATAGCTGAATAGGGGAGGAGCGATGACCCGAGTGGGCGTGAACATTCAACGAGTCGGTAAACAATGAGCAATCGCAAAATCGGGGTCGCTGCTCTCCATAGTCCTGTTCTATGTGTCTCACGGTGTGCTTGTAACAAAGTAACGTCTAAACAAGGACATTTTATTGTGTGAAAAGAATGTGGTACAATCATCCGCAATCGTTCAGCTTGAACATATATTACAGTCGTTCGCAGACTTGCTACCGACATTATTTCGTATTGTTAGACTTATACGAGGATTTTATCGAATGACTTCCATCGGATCACAGTGATTGGAGCATCGTTTCGTAGACAATGCACAGAAGAGGGGCACGTCGCGCATTCTCTCTGCCCACGTCCTCGGATACCGTATTACGTGCGTAATATCTAATGGACGTTTACGACGTTAAAGGTGGCACGAAGTGGGCTAATACGAGGTGCCATTTAGTCAGTTAAAGGTCTTTGAAGCCACGTCCCGTCGTATCGGTGCTCCCGTCCCGATCATGCAGCAAATACATAATTTTATTGTTGTATCAGGCGACTGCTATTCCCAGTAACCTCCACTCGACGATGTCTTCGATATTTCAATTTTCATCAGCGTATGACGAGCCTCCTTCGACCCGAGGTCACCAACAGCTACGGCTCTCCTCGCTGACTTTTATTAGAAACTACCTAACGCTTCCAACTATTATTACCTATTGTTCAAATATGTTTGTGAAAGAAACGCTGCGGGCACTGCGGTAAACACTTGTGACGTCTCTGGAAAGACTATGCTGAAGCAGATAAAAGCGCCAGTCTTTCGAAAGCTACCTGTCACCGTGTTTACGACGCTCTTCGGAGTTGTTTTCTGGAGAGTAGTCGTGCACCATTTCCATTCATCCAGAGAAACCATAACAGTGAAACCTGAACCGACAAATGGAACATTCGCCGACATATTCGTGACATTTTTCTGATTAATATGACTCCGAACACGTCACAATTTGGATCGTATTCGCTTGTATGATCCACGACAGAACCAAACTAATCAGAGGCACAATGGTTCGGATAATCGAGGTTCCCCAAAACTCTGAATTGCACAGGCAAATCTGCTCCGAATCGTGTCATGTTTGGACTCGTTTTAATCACAATAATGTCACGAATATGCCCGTAACAGTTTCACAAAAAAAAAAACAAAAATGTTTAATAATAAATTTGTCAGAAACATCAAGCATTGACTTGAAGATACATTCTGAATTAAATAAAGCACTGACAGAATTACTTTTAAAACAGAATAGCTGCTCACAGAGAAGTCTATAAAAACGTTAGTTGCTGTCCCGCAAAACATGTTACAAGTCAACGCGATTACCGGCGGGAAAGGATCGTCTAGGAGCCCCGTTGGCCACGGTGACACGACTAATTACCTGCTCGCCTGATTGACGCACGAGGACGCGACGAGATTTTCCGTGGCGCGGCGGGTACGCGAAAGCTTCGCGATTCCTCCTCGTTTCTGACCCCATTCCGGGCGAATCGCATGTGCAGATCCGCGGCCGCGTGGAATGCGCAGAAGAACAAAGGGCGCAGCTGTGCGGCGCGGGCCGGTGTTAACTCGATTGCCAGCGAATCGAATAGATTGATAGAATCACCGGAGGGCACTCCGGCCGCAAGCTGCATCGACTAGGTCTCGCCAGACTCTCGACTTATCGGGAGCAATCTCGATAAAGTGGCTCCCCGCGAGCGATTCCGCTCGGCGATTGCCACTTTTCGGAGCGTGGCGGAGCGTTGCTAGACCGTGTCGCGGCGATGTCAACGTCTAGATAAGCACGGGATCACAAATGACAATTATTTCTGTCCGACAGACTTGCTATGGCTGATCTTTAAATCGTCTGGGACCATTTTGCAACCGTACAAAATGTCAAAAACGATTTACAAAAAGAAACTCATAGAATCTCGGAACGTTGTGCTGAACGACCTTGGGCAATAGAACGTACAAAATGAATTCGACTATTCTTCAGTGGACTGCGACAGATTGTGAATATATGCGACCGGTGTTAGCATAAAAATGAACAGTCGGAGCTTGAGAAGGTCCCGCGAGCTCGACGCGTTAATTGCGCGATCCACGGTTAGTTTGCCGCGACGAGGATCGTTTTGTTTGCTCGATGGGTTAATGGGGACGAACAATGCCCGCGGGAATGAGTTATAAATTACGCATCGGTCGCGGCGCGAACAAAGAGTTCGCGGGACAGACCGGAAACGGTCGCGTCCGAACTTCGCCATCCGGCTTTGTTCTCCGGCTGGTTAACGAGCACGGTGCGAAGCGTAACATCGCATCGCAGCTCGGCGGCGGCGGCGCTTGAAGCATCGGCTCCAAGGTCAAGTTGCGCAACGCGTTATTCCACTATGAAACGCAGAAGATCGAGCCTCTACGCGTCGCGGATCTATCTGAACCCCGGTGCACCGTCGTTATTCTTGGATCGGAAACACGGATTGACCCCACGCTAAGAATAATACCGTGCCGAGGGATTATTTACCCGTCACCTGGAGCGTGCCTCGCGTTTCCTGGACCCGCGAGCTTTCCGCGAACCGAGACGATTATTTTCTGCCCGAGGTCTCGGAACCATCGGGGATCGAGAGGATCGACGCGATCGCGAGCTCATTATTCTCGAAACTCGATCAGATCAGCTACCTTCTACTTACGTTCGCTGCTTGATTTGTCAATTTCTTTAAACACATTTCTTGGAGGTACAGCGAATTCCACGATATTTGTCAACAACACGGGATCGTCCAGGAGACATACCTGACCTGTGTTATGTTTACACTCCTCGACGTTCAAGGTCTCTCGTGTATACCGTGCGGTAGTGGGGATAATTCCGCGACGTTTTCGATCCAGGCCTTGGCGACATATATAGAGAAATCACTGTACTTCTTGTGGACACGTAATCGTCCCAGGTTGCAGGCGGAGGCTTAGAAATCTCCGCAGTTTCGAACGAAGAATACGCGTGGATTAACGACAGCGACGTCCACCGATGCAGTGATTAATGAATCGGGACAACACCGACGACGTACCAGGCACGTATCACTCTCTCGTTGACGGGCATAATTAGGTCACACCATGGTGGGCGTGTATGAAAGCTCGTGATTGGGGTTAATACCATTAAATCCCGTATGTTTACTCCTCTCATTCGACACGTCCTCGCTGATTCACAGAGGCTCGCGGGTACTTCAATTAACGAAACGTCGCGTCGACTCTCGCCCCGATATTAATTTCATCGAATCGCACCCACGCGACCGGCTACAATGACGTTATTATCATCGCGTCCTTTAATTAGGCTCGGCTGCGTCGGCGGGTACTTCTGAAAAGCTCGTGATTGAGAGTCCCGGCACTTTCTTCTCGGGTTGCGGGTCACCTGGTGCAAGGACACGTGCCGGATCACAAAGCATCGTTGCTGCAACAATGAACCCAGGGACCATTGCGGTTTTACCGTTCCCGGTGTTGACCCACACACCTACAACCAGCATCTGCCGGCAAGGTCGTAAATAATGTTTCACAATCGCTGGGAGACGGCAACGGGCTGACCACCGCCGGGAATCGTTCGTGGTGACACACTTTTTCCAGGAATTCGACGAGCCAAGGAGCATCCTTTCGATACTGCGGTAACGCCTCGATATATGCGTAAAAGATGTGCATGATACTCGTGCGTTTATTACTTCTTCAGTTTTTCATTGTTTTTGTTATGGAGCTTCTACCAACGTATTCGTTACGTTTTTCCGATTAAAATGATACCAAACATGACACCATTCGGTGCATATTTGTTCGAGCAATTCACGATTCGGTAGAACCTCCGTTATCCGAACCGATGAAATCCGAATTTTCTGTGTACTCCAGGTATAAATACGTGTTCTACATTGCGCCTGTTTTACAGTGCAATCTGAAGACCTTAATTGTACAAACGATAGTACTCTGTAATTAGGTAACTCATGTTCCACGGATTAGTTCGGATAACCGAGGTTCCACTAAACCGTGGATTAAACAAGGAACAGTGCTCCGAACCATGTCATGTTTGGTATCGTTTTAACCAGAGAAATCTGACGAATATGTTGGTAAAAGTTTCATCGAAAAAATAGTTACTAATAAAAAAGTTATATCACTAAATCAATATTGTCGCTGATGCCAATGTTTCCTAAAATATCTCGTGCACTACTCAATCAAGAAAAAAGTTGTTCAGACAAAAACTGTGTGTTTTTCACTGACAAAATCCACTAGTCCGTTCATTTTGCAAAACTTCGATCTATTGGCTCGTAATTGAAGGCAATCGAAGGATTCCTTTGCAACGCAAAGCAGCTCGCAACGCGTTCGCCGGTGTCTAGCACGTTGCTGTTTGCCCAGCAATTAGAGCGCGTTCTAGGAACACGAAATTGATGTCTGGCCTCGATTTCACCGTGCGTAAACTTGCTGAAAGTGGTCGGTCACGTTGTTCCCATAATTTATGATCCGCCTCAATTGATGCATACATCGCAACCTCCGCGACCGTCGAAAAGCGTGATAGTCTTCTGTCCGGCTGTTCGGGCGAGAATCGCGATTTCCACGGAGCCAGTCGGGAGCAGTGTTCCCGACGAAAACGCGAAAGGAATTCCATTGCGCCGGCTGTTTTACGGCGTTTACACCATAAATAATCGGCGTCGCACGGTCGTCGAAGTAACGAGACAGTGCCGCTATTAATAATAGTCCGATTCCGAGGAGATTTACGGAGCCGCCATGATTTATTTTACGAACGTCTTGTTTCGCCACTTACCATCGCGCGCCTCTTTTCGCTACATTTGACAAGTTGGATCCCTTTTCGCAGGGGGCTTGTTGACGTTGGACCCGAGTTCCTCCGGCTCTGGCAGAACGCGAATACATTCGGCTTCCGGGAAAAATACTTAATTCGACTTCGCTCGGACTTCGGGGATCCCGCTTGAAGGCAGCGTTTGTTTGCTTTGCTGAGGTCTTTGCCGTGTCCCGGGCCAAATGTAGATTGTCGGTGATTTATCCCGCTGGATCGGAGGGGTTCCACGGTTCCCCGGACCAATGGGAAACATAAACTGTGATCCTGCGGCAAACGGAGTTGACCGACGACGCGGGAAACTGTGTTCTATTGGCCTGGTAATTGGAACTTTGAGGAGGAACGTCTTGCTATGCGCTTCGGCATGATCGATCGGAGCGATCTGTGCGCGAATCGACGAACTGGGAGCTTGCCAGAGATTGCTATCGTTGAACGAACCATTTCAAAGTTTACTTTTACTTTAAGTAATACTCATTTACAAAATCGAAAGAGAGCTAAATCTTTCGTGACGGGTTAACATTCGACCTGCTCTACATGCGCGAAAAAAAATCAGACGATTATCTACCTATGCTCATTTTGAAGCCTGAAGTATCTAGTTTGATATCCACAAATTCCTCTTTTTTTAGCGATGCTTTTATGTTAAAAATAAAATTTGGGAAACCGGAGGTGCTTCCTCCCAGAAATTGATAAATTAAAACGTCTTGTTCAACAGCTTTTGCTGTAGATTGGTGAAAAAAAATCGGACGATGATAAACCTAGGCTCATTTTGAAGCCTGAAGCTTCTATTTTCATATCCATAAATTCCTCTTTTTTCTAGGATGATTTTCTATTTAAAAAAATTTGGGAAACCGGAGGTGATTCCTCCCAGAAATTGATAAATTCGGACGTCTTGTTGAATGACTTCTGCTGTAGGTTCGTGAAAAAAAAAATCGGAAGATGATCTACCTGGGCTCGTTTTGAAGCCTGAAGTATCTAGTTTCATATCATGTTTTTGTATAAAAACTTAACGGGTTAAGGTAGACGTGAATAAAAATTCCAAGTTGTTGAAGCGACGGTTGACCCGAATAAAGTTTTTCGGAAAAGGGGGGCTGAGGTTTTATAGGGAATCGTGATAGTTCACCGAACGACGTTTCCTTCGGCGAAGGGCCCTTTCCCCGACGAGAGCGTAATTTTCCTGGTAGGGAAACGGTAGGGGGGGCAAAAAGGAAGAAGGAAAGAGTGACCGGTCGGAGGGCCGCAACGGTACAAGCTTTATATCCAGCATAAACATTCCTGTCGTAAACGTCGGTGTTTCGGCTGACGGAAGCGGCTGATATTTATGCGCGAACGTGTCTTAATTGTTACAAACAAGCTCGAGGAGCCACGGGTCGGACTTTTAATGGCCGGCCGAATCTTGCTGCCGTTGATTATTTTTTCTTTCCAGGAGTTCTCAGACGTCGAACTTGCCGTTCGACGCAGACCGAACCTCGAAGCAGGTCGAGTCAGTGGCAGCTAGGTAGCTAAGATACGCCTAACATCGAAATTATAGGCTCCCTCAGGCGAAAAATCTTGTCCGAGTCTAATCTAAAAACTTCAAAGTTTCTAAAAAGTTTAACAAATTTTTTTCCTCCTTCCGCCACCTTCTACCTTCGGACTCCTAACGGTATTTTAATAGAGAAGCATCCTAGAAAAAAAGAAATGGATGTCAAAATAGAGGCTTCAGGATTTAAAATGAGCAGAGGTGAATCATCGACCGATTTTTTTTCACAGGCCTATAGTAATTCGAATGTTAACAATGCGTCACCAAAGATGTATCTCCTTTTCAGTCTTGCGGGTGAGCATTAATTAAAATGAATTTGGGAACGAACTTTCTTGGGTCGTTCCACAGCAGCAATCTCTGGCAACCATCCCGTTCCACTGCACATTTTTTTTTTCTCTTCAACGTTGCTTTTCGTAAACAATGATTCATGTGTCCCAGACGCACAAAGTGTTCTTTCACGGCGTACGCTCGCTCGCGCGCGCCCGCTATTACACGGCGATCTGTAAATAATTTATTAATGTTGATTCACGCGACGGATTAAACTGGCCTGCGCTCGTGCACGGCTCTCGGGCGGATTTCCATTGAAATGCTAATAAATTTACCACGCTCCTCGGGCGCCACGCCTCGCAGTATCATCCTGAGAAACGAAAGATTCCGCTCGCCTGCGAGAACTATACGCTCTCTCTCTCTCTCTCTCTCTCTCTCGCTCTCGCACTCTCTTAATCTCGGTCTGGAAACGTTCGATGTTCCCAACGAAAATTTTCGAAAATCTTCCTGGAACGCTTCGGGACTCGTAGCTTCTTTGAAACTATAGGAGCCGAGCTCTTCGAGTGTGGGAAAGTCCTGCAACAAACTTGGAGCTCTTCCAAGATTAAATTTTATATCTCCGCTTCTTCTGCTTCTGCATCGCGAATAACTAACTGCAACGGCGCTGGCAAATGGCGGAACTTCGTTTCAGGCTCCTTGTTCAGTTTTTCCCTCAAAGAAGTATAGTAAATCTTGTCGGCGCGCTGCGAAGTAGCCTGCAAAATATTGAGATTGTTTTGGAAGCTGCGTGAAGTTATTTTTCGAGACGATTGGGAGAACGATTTTGGGTACACTTTACGGTGAAGTTTTTATTTGTTTGCAGACAGTGCGATCTAAATCTTAAAATATGTTTCTTCTTATTTTTCGCGAGATGAAATTTCGATCTGAAGTCAGTCTAATTAATCCTCAAAATAATAACAAATTCACATCTTTGTAAGCATTTTTATTACAATATTTACACCTATCAGGATTTTTCCTGACAAAACAATAGGCTTACAATATTATAAAAATAAATGGCATACAATTGCCTACTGTTTTATCATCTTGAATTGATTGCAACCACACTGTAGTTAGATTTCGATGTAATTTATTGAAATTTGCGAAAAGGCTTCTATAAAACTACGAATCCAAGATTTTGCAGTCTACTCAATTACTATGGCTGCAAGATGCTCTCTATATTGTTGGTTCCATTTTAAAGATGATCGATACTCCTCTATTTTGAACAGTCCTTGGCAAAGCAGTTTAGCAAGTTGATTTCCTCTTGATTAATGAAGAGTTCCTGTTTAATGAGAGGAAACACGATTGGCGTGTGTAAGAGACAGTGTCAGGGGCGTGCGTGTACAATATGGCGCCCTGACCTTATGCACACCTTGCCGGCCCCTTCTATTCACAATCAGTGTCTCAATGGTTATAACACGCTCGGACAATCGCGCACACGCGCCGATGAAACACTGTGGGTGTTGGTATGTGTCTCCTACGCCTCGACGAGAATTGATGTTTCCGACGATTACCCTTAAACACCCTTCTTCGTCTTTCGAAGGCGGAAATCACCTTACTGGTCGGATTCTGTCAGTGGGTCGCTGGGACGATTCGAAAATTCGAATTATCGATTCCTCTAATGATCCTTCCACAATTTTGTGAATTGAAAATAATATGATTTTTGTCATGGACGCATAAAACTCGGCAGTCGAGTTATAAATTCATAAAATCCACTCTCAAACCATAAAGAATACGGGAGCTTGACTCACTCAGGCCCAATACCACGAAAACGCAAACTCGAGGGTCCAGAAAAATCCGAAATCATGCTAACAGCAGAATAATCGGAAATCGTCTCCACGAGTAAAACCGATCCAAGGAACATTCGGTCCAAGAACGTCTATGTTCTCGGAACCGAAAATAGCCGGTAGTAGTAAGAATCGAAATTCCAGGGGACACTTCGGCCCACGCGACACGATATTTATAAAGCTCGAAAGTATTCGATCAGCGAAGCGTCGGTAAGGTGTCAGGATCGTGGTCCTGCGGTCGACTGGATCGCGATCGAATATTCATGAGCACGAAATACGGCGGTCGGATGACAAATAGGCGACTAATTTCACGACGCATACCGAAACCCACCACTTGCATCTTGCTTATCAATGCTACTCGAATCCGCCGGAAAGACGAAGAAGAATCGATAGCCTGCGGCGACACCGGCTCGCGTGGGCGGCAACAAACATTTATTTTCATCCAACTTTTTTTCCGGCGTTGTTCGAGCCGAAGAGCACTTCATAAAGGTCAGACGCGTCAATTCCCGGTGTCATTAGTCATAATCAATTTCTCTGCGATCGAGGAGACCATGATAATTACTAGGAAAGCTTCCGAGGGTCTCCGTGGTTTGTTCTAGATCGCTTTTTAATCGTAATACACAATTTCTAAACAAAAAGACATTAGTAGATAAATTCTAGAGTATTCCTGGGCACAGAATCGCCTTCATCGAAATTAAGAGCAACGAAGCCACGCCCCTTTAGGGTATTTTACATGGATACAACATAGGTGGCCATCTATCGTTACTAATCTCAAATTTTGGCATTATCTGCCTCTTAACCTGATTCTGAAGCAGCCATGGGTATTACATTGACTTCATCGAAATCAAGGGCACCGAAGTCACGCCCCCTCGAGCGCGTTCCACCCACTGACAACTCCCCAGAGCCCGTATTGCTTCGTTCCGATTAAAGCTGAGACCTAACTGTCGAATAGGAGGTCTGTTAGAGACTGGCGTCCACTGTAATGAAAATAACACTTGAAAATGAAGGACCATTTGTTCGCGGTTGTTCACCCCCGCCGTTTGAACACTTCATAAAGGTCAGACGCGTTAATTCCCGACGTCATTAGTCATAATCAATTTCTCCGCGATCGAGGAGACCGTGATAATTGTTTGAAGAGCTTCTAAGGGGGTCCGTGGTTGATCGTAAATTGCTTTTTAATTCGGTTTCGCAAGCCGCTCGTGCAGACGTTTAGACAGCGATTTGTCGGCCGCGAACGGAGACGGGAGGCGTCGGGGATAATTAATATCGGATGGTGAACGTCCAGCTCGGAGACAAATTACTTCCGCGGAGTGTCGCGGGATTGTGAACCGGCGCCAGGATCCAAGGAATCGATCTCGGCCGAGAGATTAGCCGGCGATGAACGGTGGAACGACAATGGGACACGTGGGAATCGAAGAGAGCTTCTGGGAATGGTAGACGGAGCGACGTTCAAGGGTGAGAACAAGCAGGTGGCGATTGTTTCGATGAAAGCAGACTGGACTGTGACATTGTACATTGTTTCGTGAAATTCTGCTTGACATTCGCATCGATTTTCCCATAAGACGTTGCCGCGGATTGTTAAAAACCGAGGGCAACGAGACCACGCCCACTCGAGACATTTCGCAGAGAGCCAGCGAGCATTGTAGTCTTCAAAGCTAGATTTTTAAAAGATATGCGATCTAGGTCACATGTGGGAACAGGTTATCGTGTGGAGCGCTGCCTTGGATCCATCCGAGGTCAAGAGTAACGAGGCCACGCCCTTTCAATATGCCGCATACATTGAAATTATGATGGGTACCCTTGAATCGCTAGTTATCTCTTTCATTCACATTGTTTGTCTTGAAGCATCGTTTTGGAGCATCAGTGGGCACAGATTGTCCTGTAGAACAGTGCATTAGTGCTAAAATGTAACGAGGCCACGCCCCTTCAATGAGCTCTATACACAGAGATTGAGACAGACAGCCTTCAATTGCTGACTGTATACTTTTCTGACATTATTTGTCTTCAAGTATCATTCTAGAGTAATTATGGGCACAGATTGCCCCGTGGGGTAATACCTTGACTCTGTTAAAGTGAAGAGCAACGAAGCCACGCCCCTTGAAAACGCTCCACCCACTGGTGACACACCCCTACAGCTCTTGTTGCTTTATTGCGATTGGAGCTTAACCCTAACTGTTCGAGGGATGGTCTATCAGAGACTTGAATCCACTCTAAAAAATTGAAAATAGAGGATAGTGGTTTTTGAGGATCGTAGAACGATTTCATTGGAGAATCAACTAGCTGGCACGATCGCGGCCAGCCATTTCTGTTCCGTTCCTCGGCCGCGGTCGGTCTGGGGGATTCCGAGTAACGAAGCTGGGACTTTCCTCGTTTCTCCTAGCGGGTACAGCGAATCGTGTCAGGCGTGCATCGCACGATAATCGCGGGCAGTGAGTCATCCGCGCTTTCGATTAGGCTCTTCGCCTCCCAGCAGCGGGCCGCGCGTCGCTCCACGATTATTAATGCGCCGCGTTCGCGAAAAGGCGCGAGCCCATCGTCGAGTCGCAGACTTTGTTTCCCACGACAATCTTGGAAAGTTGTCCTCTCTCCGTCTACGATCCATTTAAATTCAATTAGGAGCCAGTTGTCTTCTCAGATTACGATAATCTGGGGCCAAAGATTAACTGCTCGGCGTCGTCCGGCGAACGCGAAACCGTTCGCAGACGGTGCGATCTTCGTGAAGACAATGGCTCGTAGTTGCGCAATCTTCTGCGGCTCGATGACCCCTTTTTCAAGTCCTTTCTGTTGCGTGTCCCTTCCTGGCTATGGAGTGTCAATTAGCAAAATTATCGAGCACATTCAATTCTTGAAAAAGAACACTTGCAATATGTCCTTGGTAATTTATGTAACCGGTTACTTTTTCGAACAGAAACCTTCATGCTGGTCTACAGCTTCATTCGGAATCAGTAATTCGCCACGCCCATTTTCTTAATCTGAATTGTAAGGGAATCTGAACAGTCAGTAAACAATTAGAATCGAATAGGTTTATTATTGTGCAATTTTTATTCCTCAATTACTGTTCCAAACTAATGGACAGTGTACTCCTTCTCTTTGTAAGCCACGCCTCGTAGGCGGAGCTTGCGTCAGTGGGCGGAGTCAGACTCCCGGCAACGCCACCCACTGGCCAATCAAACAACCGTATAACCTCCACCACACCTCTCTACCGTCACGTTTCCTGACCCAAACAGTACAACCGCATAAAGCTGTCGCTAAACTCGCAGCACGTGCAACGGCAAACTAACCTAAACGATCCTCGCTCCACTATCAGACCGCGTAACCAATTCAACGCTGACAAAATCTGGAGTTCGAGGGTCAACCAGCTATTCGCAGATTCCGAGAACGCCAGGAGCATTCTGGAAATTGAAAACGAGACAGATTAGGAAAATTGGGTCGGCGGATCTTGTCGCGGCGATTCCTCGAAATCATCCAGCACGACGCTCTGTCGCGCGAACGATCTCGATCCAGGAAATCGTCGAAAATCTCGATCCGCTTAAGAATTCGCTTGTTTTCCTTATTTTCTAATGAACCGGCACGGCGACGCTGTGTCGGCGAGCGTGGGCCCGAGATCCAGAGGTGATTCAGGCTAATTACAATTCCACGGAGAAAACGAACGGAGAGTGAAAACGATCGCCAAGGACGACGATTTCCGGTCGGATTTTCCTGATGCCGTGGATCGAGACCGATTTTTTGAACGCTCGGCAGGAGATCAGTTCGCATGCCTTCGATCCAATGTTGCTGAACGTACACTCGTCTAGAATTTGATTTTATCTATTCCGATGTCCTGATGACACACTTGTCTAGGATTTGATTTAATCTTTCTCGAAGTCCTGATGACACACTTGTCTAGGATTTGATTTAATCTTCCTCGTAGTTCTGATGACACACTTCTCTAGGATTTGATTTTATCTTTTTCGTAGTCCTGATGTTACACTGGTTTAGGATTTGATTTTATCGGTGATGAACTCGTCTAGACTTTTGTGTTCTGCTGATAACCGGTAAGTCCATTTGCATGAGAACTCTGCGACGGACCAACAAAGCTGAATATCCGACTAGAATTTCTGTTTACTGCTTCTTTGAAGTATTCTGAAGTGTTGCGGAGTAATGGCAACACTCAGAGACGCTATATTTAGGCGCAGAACGCGCGAATTCCGTCGTATGCAGGACGGCATTTGTTCTTTTTCCGTTCGACTCGTATGTATTGCTTTTTGACTACATTTTTAGTTTTGGCAAAATGTCAACAATTTTTTGTACACTCCGTAATAAGCATCGAAACGAAATATACTGTGATTTGTGTGAAACGTTTGTAAATACGTGTAAAATGTTTGACAATAATTCTGAAGATATGTCGCGAGTAAGTCGAAAATTTCGATTAGAGTGCAACGATATCACAGTCGGAGACCGAAAGGGTTAGACGAGTTAGGGGTCCAAGTAATTACGCCAGGCGTTTCGTTATCCTGCACAATGCCACGGGCTTCTCCGCCGTTGTAATTAACCGGCGTAACTCATCCGGTCGCATCAGAAGAATAATGAACGACGGCATCCCGTGGTACGGAACGCCGCTCCTCCGGCTGATTAATTCATAAGTTAAATCCTCGCGGGGGTTCGGTCGCCTCCGGACAAAAGGATGATGGATTCGTGTCAGGTGGTCGGAATAGCGCTCTTCCAGCCGGCTTGATATACTACCGTTTAAGTCCTTCCGAAAACAAAAATACCCTATCGTCGAGCAACCTTGAACTCCGACTGGAAACTGCTCCTAAATCTATTCAGGTCAGTCGTTGATCGAAGAAAAATTACTGGAACTCTTACTCCAGCCTCGTGTCATTAAATTCTTCAGGTGTTTCTTCTGCATAAATTCTCATTTTTGTAATGCAATTTGTAAAATTCGGGTGTCTGGAAAAATTCGATTTGACTGTTAATTAGCAATAAAGAGAAGTGAAAATAAAAGAAAAATCTTGTTCGTTTTTAATAATATTTTTTGGTACTGTTTAGATGTTCTAATGCACAAAGATCCCCAAGAAGATTATTCTGCTTTCTTGGTTCTCTACCTAGCGTTCGAATAATTTATGATCCATATTAAAGAATCCAAGAAGATCGTTTCACGGGCTCGCCAAGACATTCTCACAGGTGTTCGAACAGGTCCGCTTTGGTAGTTCTGAGAACCGAGCTTGTTCCACTTACGATCGCTCCGCTTTGCCAGGAAACTTTGCTCGCTGCGTTGTCGCTGCATGCGAGGATCTCGCAGTCGCGTTAAAAGTTTGTCGGCACCGAAGATTTGGATGTCGTTGTCGCGAAAACTCGCTGACGTGCCTTCACAAAAGATACTACTCCGTCCCGTAAACAAAAAACAGTGACACGGAACACTAAAGCTACCGAGCATTGCATAAAGTGACAAAACATTTTTCTTTTTCTCAATGAACCCTTTACCAACATGTTCGCGACACTTTTCTGATTAAAACGAGACCAAACACGGTCTAATTCGGAGCACATTTGCCTCTTTGATCCACGATCAAGTGGAACCTCGCTTATCCGAACTGACCGGCGGTGTACGAGCTAGTTATGTAGCTACACAGTACTAATTTAAATCGTTACTGATCTCTGGGAATCGTTGGAACTGTACTAAATTTCGACATCGGTTCGGATAATCGAGGTTCCACCAAATTGATCGAATTTAAAGAAATAAATATGCTTCGAAGCATATCATGTTTGTACTCGTTTCACTCAGAAAAATGTGGCAAACACGTTGACAACATTTTCTAGAGAATAATTAAGAACATGAAAGTTTTGTTATTATCGTTTCTTCGAATATATGGAAAATGAAAAATCTGCGGTACCGAAATCGATTCTTTTGCGACGGATGGGAAACACAAGGTTCACATTTACAGAAATATAGAGGAAACATCAGTGTTCCGGATTCAGAGAGGCCACGGTCCTCGGTTCCGTTTCGATTCTTGGACGGTGAAATTTTTGTTCGACCGTCCCGTTTCCCAGAGACTCGTCACCGGGATGATAAATGCGGAGGCTAGCGGCGGCGGCGGCGGCTGCGCCTTCCTCCGTCCCAGCCTAACGACATTAATAATGAATCACGCCGCGATTTTGCTAGGTTTTACGATCGCGAATGTCCGCCGGTGGGCGGTCGTCGAAGGTCTCCGCGGTGTCGCGAAACCGATTTGCGCCGATTTTTCCGTCGCGAACGGAATTAATGTCCGTCGAGCTCCCGACGGTCTGACGTTAATTGCCACCGGTCGGCAAAGTGGCTCTGCGATCGCGTCCGGCGATTCGCTCGATCTTCCCTGCGTTACCGAACGTTCGCAGGAACAATCGAATTCCTCAACGAGCACCAAAACACAGTGCAAAAATAAATTCTTCTTTTCCAAAAATTCCTTTTTACCAAAAAGACATCTTCTGAAACTTTGGATGAACTTCTGAAATTGTTTTCACACTAAACCTATTGGTCCTTAAAAGCAACTGATACATGCTGTATTATAAAAATGGCGAGATTGAATGCTCTATTGAAAAATCTTAATAATTTCAGTAATTTAAATTAAAAAATCTAGAACCGGTCATTTTGATCAGTGGCGGTAGGATTAGTGTTAATCTATTCCTCACCGAGCACCAAAACATAGTGGAAAAACAAATTCTTCTTTTCCAAAAATTCCTTTTTACCAAAAACACACCTTCTGAAACTTTGGATGAACTTCTGAAATTGTTTTCACACTATACCTATTGTTCCTTAAAAGCAACTGATACAGGCTGTATTATAAAAATGGCGAGATTGAATGCTCTATTGAAGAATCTTTATAATTTCAGTAACTTAAATTAAAAAATCTGGAACCGGTCATTTTGACCGGCGGCGGTAGGATTAGTGTTAATCTATTCACTGTTCGAAATGGCGCCCACTTTTTACGGAATGCATAAAATCCTAAGTCCACGGGATCCGTTCTCACGAGACTCGCGCAAATGATAACTGATCCGCGCGTCTGGGAACGAAGGAATCGGCGCAACGACGCGTTAAATCGCGCAGCAAGTGCTTTTAGACAAATTAGTTTGCAGTTTATCCGCGTCAGAGTGGACGTTTTCGCGTGGTTTGATCCTCCGCGGCGGGTAAAACTGGTCGTACGAAGGGAAAAAAAATGGTTGGGCCGACTCGGCGCGGCTTCGTTGGACGAGGAGGACGCTTAGTCGGGTAGCTATAAAGACAAATAGTGGCGAAACGAGCCCAACGAGGCCTAATGACGCGTATTTGCATCGGTCATTAAAATGGCCGAGAAACTGTTGGTCCCCGCGGTGGTAATTCCGTCGTCGGCTGGACAAAAGGAGGCGCGCCGCTCCCGCTCGAGCGAAACGCTTATCGCGGCTCGTGAAAGCCCGTTTGAGCCCGTTTTCTTGCGCAACCGGCTTCGCCTCTTCTGGTTCGCACTCTTTTCGCGAACGGGAACGGGGGCTGCGACCGACGGAACGCGAACGTTGCCGTCGCTTATGATAAAACCGGTCGTTAACACTTTTACTACGTCCGTCATACTATGCGACACAATTCGTCGTCCATCTTTAATAATTAACACTAGAACTACCGAGCCCTAAACGTGACTTAGACTTATCCCTTTATAATAACAGCAAGATTGAATTTGCTCATGTACTCGAAAGAAGAGATATATTAAAAAATTTCTCGTGAAAACGTTTTCATAGTTTCACGAATCGTGAAAGGAAAAATCATGCACAAGTCATTTTGACTGGTTCGGTAGTTCTAGTGTTAATTCTCTTCGCGATACACTTGAACCGAGCCTCCCTGGAATTGGCACTATCTGAGAGGATTCTGGAGACTTGAATAAACAACTAAAAAAATTCTCAGAAAAATGTACCTTCGCGAATTGTAACAGAAGAAAGCTAAAATCGTCGTTTAGGAACGATAGAAAGATTAATGTGTACCTTCAAAAATAGGTTTGGGAAAAATTGGTAAATAAAACAGTGAGTAAACGTCGTCAGTTGTAAGAATACACCACAGTCCGAGGGACGAAAACCCAAATTAAAAAAAATGGAGATGTGCGCATATCATTTTTTGAGTGATCATCCCTCGCCGAGCAAGAGCTCCGCTCCCCGAGAAGCATAAGCTTGCAGGACGCGCCGATTGGGAAGAAAGGAGACTATCAACCGCACCAATGAGTCACCTGCTTAATAATCGCTAACGAGGATTGACATTGATTCGTCCCCAATTGCACGAGGGTTGAGGCACCGCCGCGAACTCCGCGTCGTTCCGCGCGATCATTCGAACGAAATGTCGGAGTACGGCCGGGGTCGTTCCGGTTCAAGTGTTAACGAATCCACGCGCGGGATAATTAGGATGTCGCCTAGACCGTTTATTTTCGTCGGCGCGGAGACAGCTAGGAAAGACGACGAGGATAAGGGAGGGGTGGGTTTTACGGGCGAAATTATGCTCCCCGATAAAACGGTCTCATTTCAATCGTCGGACGCTCGGTGGCTCCGACGGACCTAATCTTGACTAGCCGTTGATTGCTGTTTATGGTCGCGGGCGAATTCAGTCGCGGCCCGTTGCGAAAATTCTTCGGTTTAATTAAGGCCGACAAGCGCGACCGCGCGTCTTTCCGCGATGAGATAATTACGACCACGGGATCGCCGTTTTATTGTGCCGACACGGTATTAATTATTGTTAAACAACCGGCTCCGATGAAAAGCGTCTGGTGACGTCGCCGGAATTTGTCGGACTGGGTGTTTTCCTTGCGGGATCAATTTCTGCTTCCACCGGTGCTTCTTCATTTTGCTAGAACAAATTTTCTATGCAGAATAAAAATTATCTGAGTCGATTGCAAGACTCCTAGGAACTAAACTTTTCTTTCTTTTCACAATAATTTTGTATTTCACCATTTAGTGAACGCATAAAATCAACCAATTCGACCATCAAAGTACCACGTAGAAAGCAACAGACAAATGTCGCAATTTCGAATCGCGACAGCCCCGCCATTTTTACGGAGATCAAACGAGCCACCTTTAACGCTTCTACCACCTGCATTCGTTTCAATCAACTCCCAACGATCGTACCTGCCAGTTCAGCCCCGAGCGACATCGAGTGTCGCGAAGCAACGATTATTCGGAACATATTCCGCGGATGTTTCGCGTCCCGTCGCGTCGCGTCGGTTCCGACGCCGCTGGGAATACTCCTTGCGGCGTATTTCCAGAGACGACGACGGATGCAAACGATATGGTAGCCGGGGCTTAATGGCGCGAGATATATCTCCGGCTCTGTGCAAAAAGGAGAGGCCGAGTGTTTCTCGCATCCTGCGGACGTAAGGAGAGAAGTCGCGCGATTCGAGAAGGGAGATCGGGGCCGACGATAACGCCGCGTTTCGCCGACGACTCCTCGTCGCAACGACGAGCCTCCACCCGTTTAGCCTTACGGCCCTAATTCGCGTCTAGCCGCGATAATTAGTCCACTCGAGATCGTCGGACGACCGTCGACGGCCTCTCCTCTTCTCACAAACGAATTTTCGCTGTTCCTCGCCCTCTGACCGCGAAGGTCGCGTTTCTGCGCCCCACAGTGGCTCCCATAAGGGCGAAAATCTGCGACTTTAACACGGTCACTGTCGCGTCTCCCATATGTTGGTGATGGTATTATTTGTCCAGGTTTTAAAACGAATTTTTACGTTAATATATGCATTGTACCAAATTTGATTGGGATCTGTAATATGCAAGAAAGTTTCAATTTTTATTTCATTAACCTCTTCCCGTGCCATTTAGTTCGACGAAATCCGGGCCCAAACGGTAGGGGTGAATGCGCGGTAAACAGATCCGAGTGATGCTCGAAAACAGTTGCAATACTAACCGAAATGTAAATACCTGTGATACAGTCCTTTGTAAATCATTCCACGACTCTGACCCGTGATGTTTACATTTGGCAGATTTTCAGTCCACGAGTCGTACTCGTGATGTTTACGTTCGTGCCACAATCTTCATCACGAGTCAGACTCGTTAAAGTACGGGAACGGGTTGAATAACTTACTTTGATTTTATGGAATTTCTGAGATTTATAGTTCGGCAGTCACAGCGTTAAGC
>CM052128.1:6687976-6713614 GCA_028454245.1 Halictus quadricinctus
CCAGGTCTTGGCGACATATATAGAGAAATCACTGTATGACAGTAACAAATTCTTATTTGGCTCCTGTAACCTGCACTTGACAGAAGTAATTTTTAATATCCGTAGTCGTTGGATTACTGAATATTTCGGATAATGGAGGTTCTTCTAAATTGTGTATTAAACGTCATGCGTGGGCTCAATTTAATCAGAAGAACTTGGCCAGTATATTGGCAAAATTTTCACAAAGGAATAGCTGAGAACAAAAATTCGCCGTTAAATTAATATTGTATGACATTACCTAACCTCTGTTACCGCATCCTATGGAACAGGAATTATTTGTTGATAAATATCTGGCACACACGCGTGAAGACACAATTGTAATGTCAAGGTATATCAATCGACTGCGATCGAGTGAACCGAGCAATTCTCTCGGCACGAGGCGTCCCCGCTTCCGTGTGTTCGAGGAGATGCACTCTAACGCAGAAACGCCTGACGTAATCGAGCGCGCGATCGCGGTCATTTACATCGCAGTTTACAGATCTCGCCTCCTCGTCCCTTGAATTCCCAGTCTGCTGGCCTCGAGACTCGCAGGTTGATAATCCGCTCGAGTGGCGCCGTTGCTGATTAGGGACGCCCACGTTTGTGCACCCTTTCTGCTCGACTTTGTCTCTCTTTCTTGTTCCTTCGTGCTCTCTTGTCGCTCCGACGGCTGCTACAGCACCGAGCTGCATTTATTATCGTCATCGAGGACTCGTAAAAATCCTCGACTTCCGGCGCCGAGCCTCGAGAACCGGAGAATTTTTTAAGTCGATGGTAATTTATAGTATTTATGATTTTTAATCATCTATACATGGCGCCGGACCTGTTCTGTTGATCAAAGCATGAATCGTGATCACGTGGAACATGTATACGAGTTACTGGGAAATAAAAAATTAATATTCTAAGTATTAGAATTATTTTCTTGTAATAATAATAGTGGAATTCTTTATCTGCCGATATTGTCTCAACGAAAAAAAATATTTTCAGTGTCTCACAATTTCGCCCAAGCGAAGTTTTATTATTTTCGTTTCACTTTGTTCTCGTCCCGATAATTCACAAGATGTCCCATAATTTCGTCCACGGTTGTCCGTCGATGATCGCGTGACGATTTCGCGAAGGTCGACCGTGGGCGTATCGACGCCATAGTAATTAAATCTGCGCGGCCTGCGGCGCCTCGTGCTTGTAATTTCGAATGGCCTCTTCTTTGAATCGCACCTAAACGAGCCTTGTCTCTCTTTGTGTTTCAGGTGAGTCCGCCCGTTCGGGATTTCCATTTGAATCGTCGCCGAGAAATCATGACGTGGAACAACCGAGGTACAACAATAGACGGTCGCATTTGCAAAACGTCTTCTATTGTCAACGAAAATAGGACGATTTCCACGTTCCAGAGAGCCGCGTTTTGTTCTCCGATTTTTCTCGACTCCGCAATGAGAATGCCAAATTCTTTTCAAGTACAAATTACCAAATACTTATCAACTACATTTTAGTAACCAAAATGTTCTGATGCCTCAAATTTAAATCTGTGATCGTCCAAGGATATCAAAATTTGCAACTGTTCTGCTATCTGTCCGCAAAAATATTAAAAATATTCAAAGTTAAAATTTAATTTAGGACCAGAAGAGAATCACAAATCTACAGTTTGATTTGATAGTTCGCTAGCTGTCGCTAGCGAAAGAAATCACGCCGCGAATTATGCAGTCTGCGCGAAGATTCTTTCGTGCCTCGTCAGACAAATGGCGGCTAGAAAAATGTCACGGTAGCCAGGTCGGTTAGCATCGCGCTGTCTGGGCATCCTAACGGTGCAGCAATCGTTAGTCCGATCATGTTGTCCCTACAATCGCTGCGACACGAAGCAGTCGACTTTCACGGGCCTGACGATGACTCACGTGTCGTCGCGAAGCTTCTTTTCGCGTTCTCCTCGCTTCTGAACGAGAATAGTATTAAAAAGACATGCTCCCCTTGCGAGTCAGAATCGGATCCTCTCGGAGACCTTGAACAAATTGACTTAAAAAAAAAAAATTACAAATCCAACGTTAAAATGAATTACAGCACATCCATTATGCTGACCTGAACAACTACATATCTCTGGAAACATTTTCCAAAATTTGCCCAATTTCGTTCTTCAAATATCACCGTACCGAACTGTCTGCTGCAGTACCAAAAAGATATCTTAGTCCTACAAAAGAAAGAAAGGGAAGAATTCAATTGTAAAATGAATGACAAGGTAAATTGTGAGCAACTTTCGCCGGGAAGATTTCCCAAAATTCCTCAAGTAGCAGCGCGCATGACGCTACCCCGGCGTCAGCGGACGTTCGCCGGATTCTGGCTCCGTGGTTGGCGGTTGCAGCGAAGGAAGCTGGCATCCGAGCTACGTCTACTGACCCAGAGGTGAGAAAAAGGAAAAGGGGGGCTGTCGATGACCGCGCTCGCGCGTCTGGAATTCCTCCGTGAGTCATCGGCATTCGCCAAGGGGGCTCCCTTCTCGGTATGGGAAGTATGGCCTGTTCCAGTGTCCTCGCGTCTCCATGCACGGTTCACCATGACTCAACCGAATTTCTTGTTATTAACCCCCATGATCTCTCCTGTGCCCCCGAATCCAGATCGGACGCGCGAATCTTCGGGACCAAGATGTCGGAGAAATCGTCTAGACGGGATGCACCCTGCAATCAAATCCTGGATGCTTGGGAGCTGAGTCCTAGAGTTCTACCGATAGACTGATCCCGAAACATCGACAGATCGATCGTCGATCGATGGGCCGCGGACTTTTGAGTGAAATCAAAATTGGCTCTTGGAGGAAGCAGGACCTACTCAGTAATTTGCTTCTTTGTAAAAATATTGCGGATACAATGAAGAAAAGTGACAGAAAAATCAATCAATGTCAAAGATCCTGTTTTTTACGGTGTTTATTTACCAAACAAACGAACAGTTGATGTTTTCGCACAGTCCCGATACTTTTCCGCGTAATCGTGACCGAGCGCGCGGCATGAACGAACCGGCGGCGGATGAATGGACGAGTCGTGAATCATTCGAGGAGGAAGTTCAAGGCCGTGCGTTACGATACCGAGCCACGTGCTCTTGTATCGCATAATGCGTTATCAAGAACGCGTAATGCGTGCGCTGGGCAGACATCATTTCCTCGTTTGCCTGCATTTCTACAACGAAAAGGGTCGACGACCCCTGGAAAATTCGATCCTGGATCTTTCCGACGATCCAACCCTCTGTAATCCCCGAAGAATCCTAAGTGCGGATGATCCGTGGTCATTTACCATCGACGTTATCCTTGCCGACGTTTCTTCGAGCTGAACTCTAAAAAATTGTAAGCTTTAGCATCGATCTTTGAGTAGCAGGTTGGAGAAATTGGATTTAGAATTTCTAAAACTGAAACTTTGCAGAAGTTTTTCAATTATTGATGGAAGATTTTTTGAACAATTGTTCTTGGAAGCATTTCACTGAAGATGTTATGAAAATCAGTTCCATTCTTCGATTGTTTGTTCCTGAACAACGTGCTTTTCGAATTACCATGTAACTTCTCTTTCTTTTTTTAGCGCTATGACACGCATGTTGACAAGATTGCGTCATAGATTGTGTAACAACGTATTGCATAAATAGATCATTCTGTGTAATCTTGAATGCATGACACAATTGCTCAAGAATTCCGCAAATACTTCATTACGAAGCGTTCGATAAGCGGCTCTCGCGGCTGAACGATTTTTACCCGTTTGTGTTCAACAAACATTTAGTAAAAATCACATAAATTATTCGAACAGCATCTTCAAACTCTCCAAATTCGTCAATTATACTAGGAAACTCGAGATACTCCCCCTTACAAGACTCTTATGCTTACTCTACACCCTCAAAATTGATTATCTATACAATGAAAAATTTCCTAATAAAGTTCTGTTATTCATTAAATTGAAAACTATTTTTTCTGGAAGCTTCCGAGATTTCTCTGCATAGAAAGATCCAGGGACTGAAGCTACTTCTTGTTTGTTGACTCTTGACAGATCTATCTACGGTTGATGATCAAACCTATAAACATAACGATGAGTACCTGCCTAATTGGCAGCGTCAATCATAATCGCCGATGACTAATGCTCTTACTTTGACTATCCGGCAAGATAATGACTATCTTGAATCAGTGTTTCCATCGCCGCGACTCGATCATTGTGAATTTTCAGTGCCGGTGATAAGTGACTGGGCGCCGCAGTCAGTGAATCACCGATCTTCCACGGATCCGCCTCTTCTTCTCTCCTCTCCTCTCGATCCCGCCTCTCGGAGGCACGCGCGCCTCGTGACTCACCGATCCAGACTCTCGTGACTCGCGATCACCTGCGTGCTGGATCGTGAGACCCGAATTTCGATCACCTCGGGTCTGTTCGGTTTTATTCGGGCCACTCGTTGGAAACGATTCTCGTTCAACAAAGAGGGCTCTTGGGAATTTTTCTTGGGAGAACCGTTGATCATGTGGAAATGATCTATGTTGGGATGTGAAAAGACATGCTTCTGTTACTGTAAAATATTTTTGTTTGCTCCATTTTTCTTATCGTTTGTTATAGATTTCATTTTTATTTAGGTTATTTCTTTGGAACGATTCTCATTTACCAAAGACGAGTCTTGTGATCTTTAGGAATTTTTCTTGGGAGAACCGCTGATCATGTGGAAATGATCTATGTTGGGATGTGAAAAGACATGCTTCTGTTACTGTAAAATATTTTTGTTTGCTCCATTTTTCTTAGCGTTTGTTATAGATTTCATTTTTATTTAGGTTATTTCCTTGGAACGATTCTCATTTACCAAAGACGAGTCTTGTGATCTTTAGGAATTTTTCCTGGGAGAACCGGTGATCATGTGGAAATGATCTATGTTGGGATGTGAAAAGACATGCTTCTGTTACTGTAAAATATTTTTGTTTGCTCCATTTTTCTTATCGTTTGTTATACAATTAATTTTTGTTTAGGCTTCTGGTTCGAAACGAATTCTCATTTAGCAGAGAGTGCTCCCGTGATCTTTGGGAATTTTTCTTGAAAGTACCAATAACTTTATGGGAATAAATTTTATTGGAATGTGAAAAATCATGCTTCAGTTACTGTATAAAATTTTTCTCGTCATTTGTTAGACGATTTACAATTTTGTTGACCTGTTCAACGATGTCCACATTTTCTCCAACTCGACGTCCCATTATTCTTCATTTGCAACAAAGGCGGACTCGAAACAAATTGTGCAATTGAAATAACATTTGTTTATTCAAGAACGGAGTTATTAATTCCTACGGTACATACAAGGAAAAGTGTATTTTGAACACAAGGAGTAGGTCAGTAAAAACATTCTTACTAAGCGCTTCGCGGAACCACGCGTTACGCAATATTTATAGCATAGTTATCAGGAAAGAAAGAAAAGGAGACGCGACGGAGGATCGCAGAAAAGTGTCCGGCACGCGTATTTTCAGTCGGTTACGTCAACCCGGGTCTATTTGACTGTGATCGAGGAACTGCAAGAGGAATAGTGAACAATCGGTTTCTACGTAAGACGCCATAAATAGTGGGCGTGATAAAAGCACCGCCGGTTTCGAGCTACGACCCCGTTATCTAGTGGTCCGGAGAAAACCACGTGTCTTAAGTGGCTCGATAACAGGCGTGAATCATCCTCGAGAGTCCCGCGACGCGTGAGAAAGCATTCGAACACGTACGGGACTGGTTTCGCCAAAACGAATCGTGTCGCGAATAGGGAAACGTCGAGGATCAGCGCGCTCGGCTCGTTCGAGATTATGCAAACGCCTCGATCGCTTGGCAGACACGTCGATTTGTAAATACTGAGAGGCAGTATTTCGTTCTCTGCTCGCTGCGAAGACTACTAACATTTTTCCTCGAAAATTCCCGCGGGAATGTAATGCACAATCGATTCGAGGAAACCTTTCAAAATCGCCACAATTTTGGTCGATTTTACGGCCGCGTGGTGTCGATTTTATTACATATTTTGGTGATTTCGTTTTACACCACAGTGCACCTATCATCGAGTGCGATCCTCCAGCTTCAATTTAAGCCGTCAAACTTTTGAAAATTCATACGGGAATACATTTTAAAATCGATTCAAAGAATCCTATTAAAGTGGGTCGATTTTGTCCCAGCTAGAGGAAGAGTTTCATCAATTTTTTGACATGTTTTCGTAATTTTTTTATGAATCAAAGTAATCCTATCATAAAGTGCGATTCTTCAGCTTGAATTTAAGCTCTCGAACATTAAAAAATTCCAACGGGAATCGATCCTAAAATTGACTCAAAGGACCCCCTCCGAATCGCGTCAATTTCGGTGGAGCTGACGAGCTTTGCCAATTTTTCCACATGTCTTCGCTTGTATTTTTTCAAACCAAATCACCCCTGTCGTAAAGTGCGATCCTTCAGCTTCAATTTAAGCTCTCGAACACTAAAAAATTCCTACGGGAATGGATCCTAAAATAGCATATTCGCATCGCCTGTCAGAGAAGATGTGAAGCCTGTTTCCACCAAAGGTTCGTTATCTCGTCAAACAATTTCTAGAAGCAGTACTCATTGTTTCCGTTTTCCGGCTGATAAATCCTTCGGGAAACCCCCCAGGACACTCCATATATAAAATCCCCGGCTAAATATAGCTGCCAACAACGAAATCAATCGGAACGTCAGCATTTCCGGAAAGCTCGTCCGGCGTGCTATGAATTTCGCTATCGTTCTTCCTGTTTCGTGAAACCAGCATGCGTCACGACTTTCTAATACGTGCACGCTTGTCACGGTACACCATTCGATGCGTCTGTATGCTTTCTACGGTCGTCCAAAGCCCGGATTACCGGTTGTTTATATTCGGTTACGCGAATGCTTTCGAGCGTCGAACAGGAAGTCGTACGGAGATCTGTCTTCCGCAGGTGAACAGCTTTACGATTCAATGGAAGTTTCAGTTCTGTGAACAATATCACCCGTGGAACCATAAAAGATGGGAATAAACCAGTGGAAAAATTTGTTACAATTTATTTCGATTTTTCGGCACGTGCGCTTGCTCGTTTCAGAAAATAATCAAAAGCGCAAGTGCACGCTTTCAAAATTGATCGAGACACTTATATAGGGTTTTATAACAGAGCCTTCCCTTTTTGTGGAATTTTTGCTGTTCCGAGACTGGCAGTGATAATTAAGCTGGCTCAATTAGCCCCGTGACGAACACCGGCGCGCTTTGCTGCGTCCCGAGACCGTTAAGACCGGCTCGAGTGCAGTTGCTCGGACCGCATCGGGCGCTCGATTGAAGTGCATCTCGATTTAGACGTCGGCGAGGGCAACGTGCACCTAGGAAGTAGATTTCGCACGTACGATGACGCGCCATGGTTAATTTGATCTTCAATTGCACGCGTTTCTCGACGCCTCGTTCCGTGTACGCAAACTTCGAAGCAATTATCATCCTCCCGAAACGAAACAGTTATTTTCCGGTTCCAGCTATCTGCGAAATCATCTTCCCAGCATCCTTTGCCCGTTTGGAGGACAAACTCAATTTTAAAAGAACATTATCAGAAACTAATCGTTTCTCAGTACACCTAATGGTCCCCAGCTTCTGGTACGTGGGTCTGGCCCACTTGATCCACTTCAGTTTCAATAAAAACCTAGCTTCATTTCGATCATGCTATCAAACTCTTCAATACTTACAGGCTATTTTCAAAATAGGGTGCACAGTACTTTGCCAGCCATAACGGCAGTTTAAGCCGTTCTCTCAAGCTCAAAGTTTCTTGTTGGAAAGAGACCGGTATGACGAATCGTTGAAGATCGTCAACGCGAGAAAGTCGCGTCCGCGAGAAACGCGCTGGGAGATCGATCGATCGGAATGCGGCGGGCGTCGACCCCATAGATCATCGGCCTAAAACCGGATAAGTGTTCTCGATCAAAGAGCCTCGAATTCAGAGAGCACACCGGGGCTCTCTCGATCCCCGGTGGAACGAGAACCGTATCATCTTCTAGACCGTTTCGAGTTATGCGAGGCATCCTAATAGAGGAAGCCCGCGATCTTTTGATCGGCCAGCCAGGTTCGACGCACCGGACGCTATGCGAAACATCCGACCCGATCGAACCCGAGGAGCATACTCTAATCTCGAGCCCTTTTAATCATCGTTCTGCGGCGAGGCGACCGCGTTATTTACGGCCCCATTAAACTGCCGCATCGACGCTGCTCGAACCGTTTCATTATCTCGAGATTTCGGCCCGGCGGATTCTGCAAATTGTTCTGCACACTTACCGCGGAGTGCACTTGCTCTGCAGTATTGCCTCGGTACTTGTACAACTCCGGAACTTATATTGTCATTTGTTATGTCACTTATCTTATTATGTCATTCGATCTCTCGTCGCTTCGGTCGTAGAGGAGAGCGAGCATACAAAACTAGACGAAACTTGTTTATTTTTACCCATCCGTATGCTTTGCCGGAGTCACTCGTGACCCGCAACGGCGATAAGCTCGAAGTCGATATGTACAATTTTATTTTTATATAAAGAAGACGATTTTTACTTTGAAATAGGAAAATCGCGGGAAATACATTAATAGATAATAAATAGTAAAATAAATAATAAATTGCTGATAATGGTTGGTACAAATTATTAATGAAATCCAGAAATGGTGAACATCGATGGTTACATCGTATATGCCGGTCGATATTGATTCGGCGCTTTCGAAGAAAACGCGTTCAGATTGATTTAATCGAATTTGATTGTTATTGAATCGACGAGAATGAGCTCGAGGCTCGAGCAGGCGCCGAGAGTCGTGACATCCTTGACTCGGAAGTGAGTCACTCGAGCGAGTTACGCCACTCGCGACACCTAATCGTCCTTCTCGAGTCCAAGTTCAGGGCTTCCAGCGAGATTTCCTCGAACAGCCGATCCCGCGTGCAGCTTGTCCGCACTTCTCTACACATGATTCTTCTTTTAAACAGACAGAGACCAATCATCTCTGATGTTTATGATCGCACAGACAAACTTCTCGGAACGTAGCAACGCTATTCCGAGACTCGACGATGCAACAGTTTATCCTAGATCGTTCTTTCCTTAAAAATGCGGCAAAAACACGGTGGCATTAAGAGTGGCAAAAAATTCATTGGTATGCATTAAAGGAGACAAAAATTCGGAGACACAAAGGAAAAATACAGTGCCACAGGAAAAAGGAAAATTTCAGCGGTACATTTTGAAAAAGGCGAAACATTGTGCGGTGCATTGAAAAGGACAGAAATTCAGAGACGCAAAGGAAAATACAGTGCCTTAAAAAAAAAGAATAAAAAATTCAGTGGTGCATTTCAACAGGGCAAAAAATTGCGCGGTACATTGGAGAAGACAAAAATTCGGAGACACAAAGAAAAATACTATTTTCTTATAAGAAAAATAAAAAATTCAATGGTGCATTTCAACAGGGCAAAAAATTGCGCGGTACATTGGAGAAGACAAAAATTCGGAGACACAAAGAAAAATACTATGCTCTTATAAGAAAAATAAAAAATTCAGCGGTGCATTTGAAAAGGGTAAAAATTCAGAGACGCAAAGAAAAGTGACAGGTGCCATTTTCTCCTCTCTAGAAGGAGAAAATTCAGAGACACAAACAAAAAAACGTTGCCCTCATAAAGAAAATAAAAAATTCAGCAATGCCTTTGAAAAAGGCAAAAATTCAGAGACACAAAGAAAAATGCAATGCCATTAAAAAAAATTCAGTGATACATTCCGAAAGGGGCACACATTCAGAGACAAAATAACTGAAAGTCCAAAAATGCAGTGGCTCGTAAAGAGTGCAAAAACGCGCGCATTCCTCGGATTCTCTAACGAGGACTATGTTTAGGCACACAGTTACTTCCACCGTTCTCCAAGGTCCTAACCGCTTCGGAAAGAGCCGGTGAGGCTACAGGTGAGTCAATTAGCGTTTCCCGGAATCATGGTAGCCCGATACGGTTATCTCGAGCCGGCAGTATGTTGTTCGACTAGTAGTACATCCGGCGTGGCACGTGATCGGTTGCGAAATCCTGATCGGAAGCTGTTTCGAGTTTCCCGGTGGTGTTCTTTCGAGAATCGATCGGGGCCGGCGTCGATGGCCGATAAATCGACCGGGCCCGACTCCCGTTCGCCATTCAGTGTCGGATGACTCGGATGACTCGTCTGCGAAGCAGCCTGGGATCGAGAGGCTGGTCCATTCATTCGGCGGTGACGTAATCGCGGATCGTACTATGAGAAGTCGTGAATCGCGCGGGCTGCACCGAGTGCAGCGAGAGATGCACTGCTCGTGCACGCGTGGATGCGTCATGCGCGACGCGCGCCCGCCGAGGAATCTAATTGACATCCTCGCCGCGAACCATAAGGGTCAAATGCATTTGCGCGAGTGTGTCACCTCCTGCTCTTTTTTTTTCCAAGGCGTTTCGCACCCGTTGAACTGGCGTTAGGCAGTCTTGTCTCCGGGAAATAGTTAGCATGCTCTGTGTCGTCCAGTGCCAAATATAGAGCTATGATAATGCTAGCGTGCAACGAGGAAATTTATGCGTTTCTCCGTTACCGTTATGACAGAATGGAGTTCAAAAATGAGCAAGAGTTCAATTAAAAAGGACACGGTGAACGCTTTTGACGATCACATTACAGTCATGGTTAAATTCATCTAAAAACAATTCGCCTTATCTCCTGGAAATCGTTTAGCATCCTCCGCGTGTCGTCATCTGTGATAAAAGTGCTGGCGAAGCATTTACAAATATAGAGCTCTGTTGATGATGTGGAAGTGCAACGAGGAAATTTATGCTTGAGCAATGATATCGAATTAACAAACAAGATTTCAATCAGAAAGAGCAAGATGAACGCTTTCAGAGTGCTCGTGCACTTCTTGCGTATGCAATTATTTAAACAGCGAAATCTTTGAAGTTTGTAGAACAATGTAATCAAGAGGAAACTCGTTATCATTATTTCTAAAAAAGAAAAGCCATTGTCTTTCACCCTAATCGTTCTTGGACGTTCACACTATGAGCACGTTGATCAAACTACGAACAACAAAGATTAATCTCTCGTTATCTAAAAAAAAGATCATACGGCAAGTAGTATGTTACCAGGTACAATATCGATCAATGAAAATGTTTCCGCCACGTTTCTGAATGGAGCAACGCCGGTTACGCAACGATCAAAGATCCGGTTCCGGTCACGTTGATCCAGCGGAGGATCCAGCGTTCCACAGAACTCTCTCTCTCTTTCTCTCTCCCTCTCTATCCCCTCTCGATCCGAGCGATCGTCGATGAATCATCGGTTCCTCGGAAACGGCAGCCAGTTACTCGTTCGCGACAGCGATTAGGCGCCCCCCTCCACCTGTTCAACCCGATCAGGCCAAGTGGTCGTGAAATGTTGATCGACGAGCATATACTACCACCACCACCAACAACAAGATCCGCAACGCGTGCAGCACGCGCCGGATCCTCCCTGATAAGAAGCGCGGCACTCGTTATCAAACGGGTATTTGTACCGGCGGGGGATCGAGCGTGTCGCCAGTCATCCGCCTCGACTCGCGCGCGCTGGATCTCCTCGATCATCCCGATCGATCACTCGCCCCGGACCCCGTGCCAATTGCACCGATCTCCACGCGTGCAAAACGGTGAACGTGAATCCGACGCCTTTCTGCGATCGCAACGAGTGAGAACCGATCGATAGATCGTTGCCCTCCGCGAACGCATCGATAGATCGCTCCCAGTGGGTTCTACCAAGTGTCTGCAAGGTGGCTAATTGTTGCTGCGCGAGTTCTATGTTGATAGACATCGTTTTCCGCGACTGTATCTTTCAATCGGTGCGTAATTGCATGTTCAGTGATCGATGGAGATCTATGTGGGATCGTTCTTGCGCTGCATCGGGGTTGATCAAGCTGATTGGTATTTGTAGCTGAGGAGATTGTTGGTTTGAGTGGATTCAGCAGATGTTTTTAGCCTTTTTACTTCTGTTTCTCTTTTCGGTATAATCCTAATTAGAGTGTAACGAAAAAGTTCGTAATTGTCGGAAGTAGATTTTCAATAACAATGTACTTTGCCTTGCAGTTGTTTTAGTAAGTCGAAAATAGTGTGACAAGAATCAACAATTTTTAATGTATTCATAAAGCTAATTGCTGGTTACAGGAGATTCCTCTTGGCTGTTTTCAATTCGACATGATTTACATCGAATACAAATTATGTACATCACGATTACTTATCGACACAAATATTAATAAAAATAGTGACCAGCCCCAGACCCGGCGTAAATTGATTTTCTTTTTGATCTCTTGCTCAAGCTGTAAGACATTATCAAGATAATTATCTACAAACTGTTTACACATGTACGTGTACAAATAAGTGACATACTATATTTTTGGTGTCGCGTATTTTGTACAACTTCGTCGAACCGCAAGGGGTGGTTTCATCCCCCAAAAGACACCCTTAGAAAAAATCAAAAATTCCTGGGACATAAATAAAAATTCAGATTCAACTTTCACGGAATAAATTACTCGATCAAATTCTGTGTTCTTCTAATTTCTTCGTTATCAGACACTTCTCGATCCCTAAATATAAATTTTACTTTTCCATTCTTACAAACAATATCGCGTCGTTCTGAGCATAATCTCGATTTCCAAGGTCACCATGGTGGTCCATAAAATCCCCGTTGCCCGGTCGGTAGTCTGACAGGCACGCGTGTTCGAAAAATTAACAGGCGTCGCTGCACTTCCTAGCGGCCGGCTGCATAGAAACGAAACAGCCCGCGGGGAAACGTGTCTCGAACCCGTGCACCGTCTCGGAAACCCGTGCCAGCCGACGCGTACAAGCATTCCTCTCGTCGTCTATGGCGTTGTTCCCCATACACGTGACTTCCCGACCGGAAACGGACGCTTCGATTTCCTTCGCGAAGCGTCGAACGCGCGCCGAAATCGGCCGTTCCTATCGCCCGACACCAGAACCGACCTCTCCTCCTTATCGGGGCCTCTTCCGACGAATATTATCGGCTGATAACGTATCGAGATAAAGCATTTCAAGTGTCTTCGGTGCTCGCGCTGCACGTAGCTTCGACGAACGGCCTCCTCCCGACGCCATCTTGCTTTCCGATTTCTCCAGTCCTCGGAAAACCTCATTCTCGGAAGCAGTTTCTGATCGGTTTCTTGAACTCGCGCCATTTTCTCCCGTTCACTCCGTTCGATTCTAGATTTCAATGGTGTGTCGCGTTTCAATTTCGGTAGTAGTCCCTCTTTTTAATTATTTTTTAAACTTGACCGACATACCCGTGACCTTTTTCTGATTAAAATGAGTCCCAACACGACAGCATTCGGAGCATGTTTGTTTCAGCCTCGATTATCCGAACGGATCAGGTAATTGTTTCACTAAAGAGATTTCATTAAATCGTATAATTAAGTAAGTAAATATGATTCAAATCGCATCGTGTTTGGGCTCATGTTAATCAGAAAAATATGACAAATGAATCTTGGTGATAGTTTCATTTAAAAAATTATCAAAATCTGTTTCCAAAAATGTATGTTTTAAGATCACTTTACACGGAAATAATGTCAGATCACTCCTGAATTGTTTTCGTGACTCGATAGTGTATTCGCACAAACGATCAGAATTCCTTCGCGTGGAAAATAGTGTTTGAACAGCTGTTCCCTGGAGGGTGGCTGTGTGGGAAGGAACCGTAGATAGTGGCTGGGAATCTACGAACCTAATCGGTCAATGGATAGGTACCTTCCGTCTAGCCTTTATCTTGTTTTCGTTAGATCTTAGCGATTCCCGGTAATTTCGAAGAAGGGGCAGCTATCATCCCTTTGCAGCGGTAGAACGATCGATAGAGCTGGTGTGCGTGATGCAGAGTTCCTCCAGAGCCTAAATTTCAGTATCAAAAACTGCCAATTTATCCCTCAAACGTCTAGAATTGAAATATTTCCAAAATCAATGAAAGAAATTGCAAATTAGCATTTGAAAGTCTTTCGTTTCCCAAATAATCGGCAGGAAACGCGACAAACAATGAGAAAACCTATATTTAAAAATCAATTACGCACACCAAGCTCGAACACCATTCTCTCGAACGAATCTGAAGTTGGCATTTCTGCGGTGCTCACTTCCTCGTTATTTCACGAAACCCGCAGAGAGAGCATGATCGGGAAACGACGCTGATCGGAGAGGTGTGTCGCGTCGACGGAAGACGTCTGTTTGCAAAGGATCTATGCAGGCCGAGCGATAAATCATTCGGCGAACGAAGAGCCTGGCGATTGGTTGGCAGAGGAGAGAAAGAGCTTTTCGAACGGCGTTGAGTCGCGAAGGATTTATGAATGAGCGTGGACAGGGGATTGAACATGCTGCACAAGCATCGCAGAAGCTCGCTGAGCAGCTTGCTGCACCAGAAAGACAGAGGCGCTTTCCTCAAATCCGTAAGTAACCATCGGAAGACCGAAACATTCCGCAGATACGCGTTATCGAGATCGTAAAGCGCGACGCGCTCGCTGGTTTCGCGCAATTACGCATATTTTCGCGGTGACTGGTCGGACGAGCGAGACGACTGACATCATTGGGTGTTTGAGTAGGTGGCCGGGAATTAAGGATTTTGCAAATTAACGCCGGCAATCTGCGGAGACGACCGGAGACGCGCGAGCCTGAGATTCGCGGTCACCGGGAGCCTGTCACAAGGTTCTAGGCATGGTTGCCGGATCGAGGCTTGTTCCCCCACTCTAATTCCCCCTTCTACCGCGCTGTTCCCCCACGCCACGACCCGGTCACGTGACGCGTTCCGTCTCTCTCACAATGTCACGTGATTAACCTACTGGCAGAGGGGGAGTAGGTAACTTTTTCCCCTCGATTCGTGCTCCCTCCCCTCATCTGGTGACTGTATTTCTGAAGAGAGAAATATCTGTGGTCGATAACTACATTTTAGATATCGCAATGTAGTTTCAACCTCCAATTTTAAGGGCTCTTTTCACCCCTCCGATATGAACGATATCAATCAACGATACCATGAATGGAAAAAACCTATGTCGGGAGAAACTGTTCAGGCAACTGGCAATTACAAGTAGGATTCTCCGTATCAATGCATCTGCCTTCTGTCGTAAAAGTCGCGATTGTTCTCGAAACAATGTACAGGAAGAGGATTCTCGTCGATGCCGAAGATAACGGATTGGACTTTACCATGATCGTTGTGAGAACCTCTGCGGTTTCGCGATGCAGTGGTAATCGCGACGTCACCGGTTTCTCTGTCTCTGTCTGCGGTCTGCGTCATCGTTTCGGTCAGAAGCTCGATCCGCGGTTGTAATATCTATCGGGTAATCAAAGCGGCGCACAGCTCGTCGTCGTCGTCACGATCCGTTACAAACGCATGGTCGTCGGTGACATCATCGCGCTAAAACTACTCGGCGATGTCAGTCGAGAGGAGACGACGACGTCGCATCGTACACACGCGACCACGAAGAGAGGACGTCTGGGGAATCAATGTCGCGAGCGCGCGCGACCGACCGACCATAGGCTGCAATGTGCATGTGCACGTGTGCAGCGGATAGGTCAGGTTGTCTCCGCTAACTCGACCGGATGACTAATCGTTGTTTACTGTTGTGATGACTGCCCGGTTCGCGAGCACGAGCGAGCTTGTGATCGGAATAGCGAAACCGGGCGGTGCGACCGCGCACGGTCAATGATGTCGCGACCAATTAACAGTGTCCAATCAGTGACTCTGTGAAGGACCCCTCAGGGTCCAGAAGACGGTTTGTGAACGCATTTTCCGCCGAATAGTCTTCCCACGAAATCAAACTCAACTCAAACTCAACTCCCCCCACGAAATCAAACTCCATTATTAGAATTACAAAAATTAGACTTCCTTGTATAAGGAGATATTACCTCAACAAATACTCAAAACATGTTTCCTGCAGCAGATGCAATTTTTTTGAAATTGGGTTGCAAACCATTTGCAATATTCTTAACATTAAATTACGTTGAAAAAATATGTCCAGCCTATTAGCGAATTGTACGGGACAAAAATTAAAAATTTTCGACCGAATTCGCAGAGGTCCGCCATTTTCCGGCAATTGCGATCGGCTCGATCCGAAAGCGAGTAAAAGGGCGGGCGCGATCGAAGGTCGATCAATTAAGATTCGTTAGGCGGCGACGACCTTGCCGCGGCAATTCGTTCGGCTAATTAATTTAGGCAGTCCCGACAATCCTTCTTCACCTCCTCCCCTCTCGATCGAGAACCACGTTGCCAAACAACCGACGTCGATTTGCAACGCGCCGCCTAATGAGACTTAATCGCCGCATACCTCTCGCCACGTCGCATAAGCGTCGTTACATAAGCCGCGGGCGTATGAATGCACCGTGCCGCATTGGCCTCTCGCCATAAGCTCGATGCATCGACGGCCAATAGCGTTACATTTTTCTTTCTTCCTCGCGATTTTTGCGCAACGATCTTGCTAATTAGACCTTCGCGTTTTACCGGACGAAGTCCGAAGAATCAAGGAAAATCGCGGAATAATTATCGTAGGAATGGAAATGCGTTCGAACGAGCAACAAATGCAACGAAACGGAGCGTGGAAGCGTTCGATTAATTTTAATTGGCGCCGATTCCGGTCTGGACTTATGGAACGTTTAACTGTTGCACAATTATAGAGGAGCAGCGTTCTTTAAGACTTTCCTACAGCGATTTCGTTCGCTGGGAACTGATCAAACTGGTTCTCGAAAATTTATGTACTCGAAAGTCGATCGTATTGTTCGTGATTCATACGAATCTATTAATAGATTGTTCGAAAACCCGTGATAACATAAGAATTAAATATCGACGTGTTTAAAATACATGCACAATTCGACGTCACAATTTTGATTGCTTTAATCTCTCTTAACAGTCTTTGCAAATCAAACTAATAAATTATACAGCATCGAAAATTTAATCACTTCGAAATTGTACAAAAACAACGAAATAATCGAAGAAGTATGATAAACGTAGTAATAAATGTTAACACCAATTTATTTTTTACCGCATCAGTAAATTAACTTCCCCCACTCACAGCAAAATGATCACGACCGATTCTCCCACTCACCCTAATTCCCCCGAAAAATGATTCACAGGACAAAGAACTGTTTCAAAAGTCCTCCATCCCGTGAAAGTCCTCGAAACCGGTCCTCCAGAGCGTTCACCTAACTTCTCGCATCGAGAACACAACGTTTGCCCGGCAAAATCGTTCCGCAGAAACACCGATCGATCAATCTTCCACTCGCCTAAAATTCCCCCCCACTCTACCGCGAAATTATTCCTATGTTTACTAATAAACGTTCACCCATCGGGGCTGTTACATCACAAGCAGATATTTTTGTCGAGGATACACGACAGCTGATAACAGTTATCGTGTTTGAGCTAGACGATTGGCGGCAGTTCCGTGAATCGGGAACGGCGAATTCGATCTAATTAAAGACCGATCGATCGATCGATCGCTTTTATCACCGGCCGTATATGTGTTTATTTGGATCGATTTGTTTCGATGAGTCGTCATTAGCTTTTTGAAAATCGTGATTCTGAACGTGTATTTAAAATGATTGGTACAGGACGTGTGGTATAAATGTTGGTCAAAAGTGAATTAAAAAACATCATTTTCGTTCAAGAACTTCATTCGATGCATCGTCTACTGGTGTATTTATGTTTTCTTGTAAATTGTAATTTCAGAGAATGTAGGTAATTGTGATATAAAAGAAGTCGATGGTCAAAAGAAAGTATAAGTACGTCAGTTGTTTTGTATCCAAAAGATTGTTGTATTTTTAACTTTCATGGGACTGCTACTAACACATGCGTGACATTTTTCTCATTAAAAAGAGTCCAAACACGACACAGTTTGGTTCACATTTGCTTGTTTAATCCTCGATTTAATAGCACCTCTATTATCCGAACTCGTGACATAGATATTCATCGTTGCTCGATTAAAAGGGTAAATTTTACTCAAATTGTATCGTGTTTGGTGTCGTTTCAATCAGAAAAAAGTGACGAATATGATGCTAGACGTTTCTCGAAGAAATGATTAAGATCCACGACATTTGTTTATTCAATTAATATTGTATATCGAGACTATTCGCGAAATAACGCGTGCAGCTCGGTGTGCTTAAAACGACGCGCTTCTGAGTGCGCGCACGTCAAACACAGGTGAGTTTAAATGGCCGTGAAAGAGATTTGCGATTTTCACGGAGTTTCGCGATTTTCCGTGGCCCGGTTATCGCGAGATTCGGCGCGATAAGAGCGCGAAGCGGGCTCGTTTCTCTTGTCGCGGACGGAATTCCTCCGTTCCCGAGGGCTTATCTCGCGATTCAATGCCACCGCGACGACCGGCCCGAGGAATTCTCCTCGGCTAGGCGAGAGAGAACTCCTTTATGCGCGCGTAGAACCGGAGGAACGTGTTTCTCGCCGCTGCGCTGCTGCACGAGAGAGGAATCCTTTGTTCGAGCGGACGCGAGCGTGTCGCGCACACCTTCCAACGACTAATTGCCCGTGCACCGGGCTCCGTTCAATGGAACCACGTTCCTCCAATTTCTCTCTGTCCCGTTCCCTCGAAAACTCCGCGCGGAAATTGCTCCAACACGTCGCGCTATAATCGCGCGGAACAAAAGTCTCGTTAACCTTTAACGTCGTGCCCCAAGACGCTCTCGCTGATCTTCGTTCACCCTTTGCGGACGATGATCGATTAACAGTTTGCTTACGATCGACGTTGATCTCTTAATGATTTAGACGATCCCCTATATTTTCAATTTGCAAAGCGAACAATCTTAGCAATTCTTGAGGTTTACGGAGCACCGAAAACAATTATTTCACATTACTCGATGAAAATGATAAGAACGTATCCACTCAAATTTTTAGCAATATTTTTTACAATATATACCCAAAGAAATAAACTTGTTGAATAATATTACAACCCCCCATTTTGACGGGTCCCGTAAACATAACGTGAAAATTGTTTTCGAGAACAATTTTGCAATTTTTAATTACCCAAGGTCCAGGTATTGTGCCTAACGTTTAGATCGATTTCATTCGATGTGTATAGAAAGATTGAAATAATGAAAGTGATTCGTTTTCACAGCAATTTTCAAGCCACGTAGACAGTCTCAGCGACTCGACGCCCATTCCAGGAACGTGCTCGTTATCTAGGTATCATTATTGATTTTCATTTCGAAAAATCGAAACGGTGCGAGAACGTGTTCCGAGAACGTGTCGCAAGACACTGAGCGTATTCTTAAAGCGACAGACTGTGTGTGGCTTCTACGCGGAAGCTACAGTAGTCAGCATTGTATTTACGGCGAGCAGTGTTTGAAAACCGAGGGAACTTCGGGAAAGCGATAAGATTAGCTCATTTTTTTTTTTGCGGAATGCTTAAAACGTCGATGCCGGTGTTTCGAAATTTCGCCGCGTGTGTCAGTTTGCCCCCTTTATCGGCTAATCGGGGAAGAAAATCCGCGGGAGAGTGGAAACGCAACGAGATAAAAATTATCGCATAGATAAAAATAAGTGATTTGGAGCAAACAAAAGAGGCGGGAGAACAAATATTTCTGTAGAGAGAAAGTGGTAAAAAGTTTCAACGTCGAGGAAAATAATATTGAATAAAATGAGAAGAATGAGGTGTGAAGAGCAAAGTTTTTTGCAAAGTGCAAACAATATTATTAAGATTCGAAGGATGCATACATAAGAAATTATTTAGCAAATTTATTTCTTTGGGTATATATTATTTTTAAAATATTGCTAAAAATGTGGGTAGCACGTTCTTGTTATCTTTATGAAGTAATGCAAAATAGTCGGTTTTAGTGCTCCGTAAACCTAGTGTTAACAAATCACTGTTAAGGCGAAGCGCCAGCGTACGTATAATCGTTACATATATGTGTACCGTGTACGTGTATTATATGGGGTCACGGTGTAATTCATCCCGAGGTTCTCGGATCGATGCTTTGTGATGGTCGAAATCCGGCTTTAACGTGGCTCGTCTTCGAGGCTTATGAACGTGGCGCCACACGCACGTGTACATACACCACCGGACTTTGTACAACGACAGTGTCACGGGGAGACGTCTCCGAATCGCCTCTTTGTGTCTGGCGAGAGCCAACACGCCTACAGCTGTCTGCCAATGCTCCCGCCGATAGAGTCTCTTGCCTGCTCGAAGACAAACGGAAGGACAACGAAATTATTTCCGCCGCACCCTGGCCTTACCATTTGGACGCTAAACCGGTGCATCCCCTTAAAAAACGATTCTCAATCAAATCTACACAATAAGACCTCGATGCAGAAAGGAAGGTCTGCAAGTCTCAGGGACAAAGAGGATTTCATAATGGTTGCTTGAAATTCTATAAGTCCATCAAACGCGGATGGTGAGCACTGATTAACTTGTGCGGAACTGGTCTAGCTACCTTGGAACTGGGGGCAAATAAGCCCCGCCCACTAAGAGCATTTTATACGCAGAAAATGCTTGCTCTTTGTGCTGTTGGTGTTTGGAGGTACTTTTAGGAGATATAGGATAAAGATCACACACATTGACTCAGAATACACTTTGGGGCATTGCCTTGGCTCTTTTAGAGCCAGGGGCTACTAAGCCACGCCCACTCAGAGTATTATATATGTAGGGAGAATGCTCGCTCTCTGCGCTGATGGTGTTTAGAGCTAGATTTTTTAGAGATACACAATCGAAATGAAATATTGGCGCAGATTATCTTTGGGGCACTGTTCTGAGTTCTATGGAACCGAGGGAAACTACGCCACGCCCACTCAAAGCAACTTTATACGAGGAGAATGATCACTCTCTGCGCTGATGGTGTTCTGAGCTGGATTTTTAGGGGATGTAGAATCTAGATGAAATATTGGCACACAGTACACGTTGGAGCACTGCTCTGGCTCCTTTTGAACCGGGGGCAATTAAGCCACGCCTACTCAGAGCATTTTACGCAGAAAGAATGTTTGCTCGCTGTACCAGTGATGTTTAGAGCTAGATTCTCGAGAGATACAGTGTCTAGGTCAAGAATTGACATAGAATGCACTGTATAGAGCACTGTACTGACAACTTCGAAACAAGGAGCAACCAAGCCACGCCTACTCGATGCATTTTATACGGAGAGAACAATTTAACCGACTGTAAAGCCTCTGCCTTCTCCAACGCCATATCTTCTCCAAGACCATCTCTCTGGCTGGGACCCTGAGCTCTCCCAGGATCAATCTAAACATCGCATCATCCTCTTCGATCCAATAAAACCTTCGTCCCTCTAATCCTTCAACGGTACCGCTATCTTTTCATTCCATAGTACATCAACATCGCCGACTCTTCCAGCAATAAAGAAGTTTTCTCTCCAACGACTGCGATCTCGGTAATCACAGAAATCAGGGGAAATCCGATCGGATAACGAGCCGGAGGAAAATTGATCTCTCGATCGCATCGTGGAAACCGTAACGGTTCGCAGTGCCATTTACGGGGCCATAAATCACGGTGGCGCCGAAGTGCGCTGGTCGCAGCTCGTCCGACCAGCATGTTTTTCACGAAAAGAAGCCTCGCCGGGATATTATTTGGTCGCTGACCTATCAAGGCGGCCTGCCGCACCTACCCTATCAATTGCTCTTTTTCGAGCCTCTTCGTTCTCTCTTGTCCGGTCTCTTGCCGGTTTCCCTCTTCCTCGCTCCCCCGTCGCTTCTCTTTCTCTGTTTTCTTTGTCCGTTTCACGGGGAACTTCTCACTTTTCCGTGGCACAGGGAACACGTGCACCGGTCCTCGAGGACACCCGGTACACTTTCGCCAAAATTCCACAAGGCGACACGATCCTCGAGGCTCCTCGAGTTTTCTTCCAGCACCTCGTTAGACCGCATTCCTGCCTTTGTGCCCCTCTTTTCCGAACGCCAGATGCTTGCTTTCTTCCGTCCGTGATCGGACGATGATCGACCACCTTGACTCTGGATCATTCTGTCGCTGTTCGGGAGCTAAATGCTGGTTCAAGATAAAGTCTTAAACCACCGTGTGGTGTCTCGCAAACAAACCCTTTGGAATTGTTTTTGACGATGAAACAACGAGCCGAGTAAAACTTGTTCCACTAGAGGTGTCTATCAGGCGAATCTTGAAGAGTACAAAAATGTTTTTTCTCTCCCAAGATGGAGAATCGATTGCGTCGCAATCATCGTCGCGTATCGTTCTCGTACGGATCTTTCCAAGATATTGTGCAGAACTTTCACATTTTTTCGGACGATTCGCTTATTATAAACATTACGTTTAATTGGCGATTCTGGAGATTTTTATAGCCCCTCGTAAAGATGAAACATGTCGCGTGCTTTACTCGCAATTACGTTGAAGAAGTATCTGTAACGATTGAAATAATTTGAGCAACCGAGCGATCGCATTTTATGTCGATTAAAACGAACGAAAATAATTCGGCACGAAGATAGTACGGTAAAAGCAGTATTAAAGTTGGTAAACAACTTTCTAATGAGAACTTTATATAATAACTGCTTTTGGCCGAGCTGTGTTTTCTTTAGTCGATAAATCAGAAGCGAGTAGAAAATAGCTGAATTCATCGAAGCTCGGCCATAAAAGCAATTTTTCGATCCCATTAAAGTGCGCCACGGTCCTCCCCGTCCGCTTTAAGTAGAATGAGCGTAAACTGGGACACAGATAACTCGTTTCTCGGAACCGTAAGCGACAAAAACGCTATGCTTTTTGCCGGTCGGCACCCGAGACCAGTGTTCAAACGCTTTTCATACTTTGGGTAGCCGTAGACGGTTTTTTTCAACCGTAAAAAGACCAATTAAACGGAAAAGCAATCTTTACTGGTCACTTGTTTTTCCTGCTGCTCCATTCATAGACTTTGACACGATTTAAAACCACCTAATCGTTGCATGATTGCTAACTCCTCAAATTTCTTAAAAAAAACCTGTGGTTAAGAATTAGTGGTATGGTCATTTCAAATTTGGCGCCAGAAATGTGTACACTAGTTTCTATCTTCGTACATATATTTCCAAATCACACTATATATCTGCGCTTCTATAATGTCTATCTACAGCGTGTCCGAAAAATGTACTTACTTAAAAGTGGTGATTCCTGAAATCATTTGAAACAACTTTTTCCTTTGCGAAAATCTTCTCCGCGGCTTCGTTAAGGAGTTATTAACGAAAAACACGATCCAATCAGAGCGCCGCTGCAGCGAACATTGGCGCTGCTATTGGTCAAGTCGGAATCTGTCCGCCGTAGATGCGTTCCGATTGGTTCTCGTTTTCCGCTAATAACTCCTTAACGAAATCGCGGAGAATACTTTCTCAAAGGAAAAAGTTACTTGAGACGACCTTTGGAATCTTTTAAGGAAGTGCAACATTTTTGGGACATCGTGTATACAATATTTCTACTCAATGATTAACCCTTAGCACTCGAATGGTGACTGTAAGACACCACTAAAAATTGCTGCATCATTATTGAAAATATTTTTTACATTAATAAATTTGTTTGTATTTAATAAATTACTCAGTATTGTATCATCTCAGTATTGTACGAGTAAATTGCACCATTTTCGTATGTATAACATGAAAAATATATATATAGAAGGGAAATATTCTAGGTCGGAAGAAATGTTTCGTTTTGGAGTTAAAATAGCTTCGAGTGCAAAGGTTTAATTATTATTGGACAAGAAACGTGCAAATAGAATCAACGACGCTTCGGTACCCGTTGTGAGCCGTTCTACAAACACGTATTACAAGACAGAATAAAAGGAGAACGATTTTAATGATAATGAGTTAATTAAAGGCAAGCCTCGCGTGCGCGCAAAGTACGAATTCGTAAATTGGCGGGTCGACGAATGTGTGCGCGCGCAGCGCTGCGATCGTGGCTCGCGCGATGCAGTCGCGCCACCGGCGGTCAGTTCGGCTACGACCGTCGCGCGGCGCAGTTCGTGTTACTCGATTGCGAACGCGTTCTGTTTCGCCTTTGTGCCAGCCGGTGGAGGTTAAGCGTACTAACCGTTCGCCGAAAGTCCGGCAGATTTTCGAAATCGCTCTCACCTTTCGCACCCTCTCGCCGCCGTGGAATCATGATTTGCAAGATGGTAGTGCGATCGCGTGGGCGCGTCAAAACATCGACGAACGATGACACGTGAAAACCCGTGTCCCTGCGTGACCAGTGTGTGTTCGCCCGGAGATACGAGGAATCGTATCGCAGCGCGATGCTTCGAGAGGTCGACGGTGTATAAGTGCTTGCTCGAGGTTCTCGCTGCGATAAGGACTTATGGCGAAGCGGGGAACACACACCAGATAAAAGAGTAGAAGCGCGTGCCCTTGGTGAACTGTCAAATGGTTAGTCTCCTCTCTTTATCTCCTCCTTTCCTGTACAGGATGTTTCACTTAGCATTATCACCCGAAATACGACCTTTTGTGACCTTGGAGGACACGGCGTCCGCGGGATCGGTCGCCGATGCGCTGAAAATGCGGTTGCTTTTCAAGCGAATTAAGATAAGGTTGTATTCTGTACTATTGTTTATAGGCTGCCTGCGAAATATAGAATGTAATACGATGATTAAAGAAATTTAGCTTTTTTATCTTCTTCAACCTGTCCCATAGGAACGCAGTCACGATGCAAGCTGAACATTACAATTACGACACACTTAGGGTACTGTGGGATTCTTACACCTTGCGAAGAAAAATTTGGGAAAAATCGAAACATTTGTCGAACCGGTTAGAGCCTTTAACTCCGGCTTCGCTTCGAGTGCTCTCTGTAGACGGTATACATGTTTCTGTGTGCACAAGCTCTGGTGCAAAGGTTGAAGCGAGACGGGCTAACGCAGCGGCGGGCATGTCCTCCGTGTTTACGTTGCAATAAGCGTGCTTTTTTTTACAAATGTTCTTGTGAATCGACGTCTTTCCATCGGTTCCGTTGACCACAAGGCTCCATTTACGTAACGAACGGGTTGCGAGACAGCGCAACTTGCATATCGTTTGTCCGAGAACGTCCGAGCGCGCTTCGACGCGCAGAGCTTTCCACCTACTGTTCGGCGCATCTTTTGTACTCCCTCGAACAACGCGAATTTTCTTGTCACGAATTTCATTTACATTTCGATAAGATCAAACGTGCCTCCGTCTTACACGAAGGTACAAAAATATATAAAAATGTGTATTTTATAACTAATTGCCCCGCGTTGGTCCAGGGAGCACTGTACTTCGAATTGAAACGGTAGTCCCTTTGACAAAGAAGTTTTTTAAGAAACGAAAATTAGCCCTGACCAGAGGACTGTAGAAACTGCGGAGTTTCTACAGACAGGATACAGATAGTTTTTTTTCGGGCCGGATGATTGGAGCCAATTAGCCGTGAAAGGTCGACCGCTTTCAAACGAATTTCGAGATCCGGGATCAGCTGGCAGATCTGCTCCGAGGCAATTATTAATGAAGCACGTAGGTGTAGCGGGTTCGATCTGTTGCGTACCGTTCGGGAGAACGGTGAACGGCAGTGGCGATCTACGGCTACAAAAATCCGAAAATGTAACGTGCTGGCTTGTAGAGCGAGATTGTAAACAGCTGTGGCACGTACGTGGCTGACTGTATTAATATTCTTCGTAGTACAATATTGACTTCGGTGCGGCACGAGTATGTTTATAGCCTCTAAAATACGCTCGACAGTGTTATCGTCTGGCTATAACTGATTTAATTGCATTGTAGCC
>CM052128.1:6730167-6763050 GCA_028454245.1 Halictus quadricinctus
CTATAAGTGATGAAATGTACACTATATTTTCCTGAATACTTCGAGAACTGTATATTATAAAAAAAAATTGTTCCGACAAAGATTGTCCACCCTTCGAAGACAAACAAATTTTGTTTGAACAATATTTTTCTAGAATAAACAGTTGCAGAAATATCAACCAGAATGTATTCTCCACCCTCTACTTCGAAGACTAAGGGAGGGAAAATATACTTTTGTCAATATTTCGATAATCATTCCCCACAGAAAAAAATTGTTTAGACAAAGATTGTCCACCCTTCGAAGACAAGCAATTTTTGTTTGAACAATATTTTTCTAGAATGAACAGTTACAGAAATATCAACCAGAATGTGTTCTCCACCCTCTACTTCGGAGACTAAGGGTGGGAAAATATACTTTTGTCAATATTTCGATAATCATTCCTCCCAGAAAAAAATTGTTTAGACAAAGATTGTCCGCCCTTCGAAGACGAGCAATTTTTGTTTGAACAATATTTTTCTAGAATGAATAGTTGCAGAAATATCGACCAGGATGTGTTCTCCACCCCCTATTTCAGAGACTTAGGGAGAGAAAATTACTTTTCTCAATATTTCGATAATCATTCCTCCCAGAAAAAATTTGTTCAAACGAAGATCGTGCGTCCTGTAAAGACAAGTAATTTTCGTTTAAACAATTTTTTTCTAGAATTAATAATCTTCGAGTTATCGACGTGAACACGTTCTCCTTCCCTTAAACAAAATTGAGTTCATACAAGGCTGAAGCCTTTCCGCTACGAAATCTGCAATCTTGCGAATTTCGACACGAACCGAACGGCATTATACTCGGGAAAGATAGCTCTTTCTCCAGCGTAAATAGTCCAACTTTTTACTACCTTTTAATCTCCATAAAGCGACGTCTTTTGCGACAAAGCTGGGGGAACGAGCGAGGCAACGATTCGGTTGACGAGCAGATATCAGCGGGTCCCAGCGCGTGCAGCCACGGTTCCCCATGAGATCGCTGAAGTCTAAAGTCCTCTGATAAGTCGACGATCGACGAGGCCACGTGGAGGCTCGTAATCCGGGGGGAGGGGGGATACAAGCGGAAAGAATCGCAAGGTGGCGGAGAGAAAACGTCGCGGCACATAGGAGACGGGGAACTCGTCTCGTGACGACACGCTCGGATTATATTTAGAGAAATACGTCAGAAGAGTCGACCGCGGAGAGGTCGAGCCGCGGCCGATGAGCTTTCGACAGGCCAGACTGTTATGGAACTCTGTCGCGGAAACTGGTCCGCGAAGATTTCCGCGCGTTTCGCTGCGGGACGCCTCGAACAGTGGTTACTGTCTCGTGCCTCGATCCTCTTCCTCGGAAACAACCTGTCCGACGGTTTCGAACAGTTTCCGCCACGTGCTCGCGAGCTCCGATCGGTGAAACTTTCCGTCGCACCTCCAAAAAGTGAATCTCGTGCGCGACGGTTACGGTAAAGCCCCGATACACGTGATAAACATGTGATCGATACTTGTGGAAAATTTATATCCGCATGGAGAAGCGTAAAACGACATGGGAGTAGATTTATTGGTGAGACAATGTGTACTATTATTCAATGATGATACCTTTTGTTTTTAATTTTCTTTAACATTGACCATCGTATTTGCGACATTTGTGTAATTAAAATCAGTACACGCAAGATGCAGTTAGATTTTTAATTCTCCATTCGGTAGAACCTCGATTATCCAAACCGATGACAGTAATAACATTTTTCGTGAACCTTGTAATTTAAATGCAGATATCGTCTGTTCGGATACTCGAGGTTCTACCAAATCCTGAATTAAGTAAACATGATCCGAATTATGCCATGTCTGTTTGTGCCGGTAAGAGTTTGATTGAAAAATAATTCAAAGCAGAAGTTGAATGAAAATGTTTCGGAATTAGTTTAGGATATATATTTTGTGTGTCTGAAGATATAAATGAGTGGAACTGTCCCCCTTTTCCCCAATTAGAGATCGACTATACTTAATCTCTGTTAATGGCGACGAACGCTGGGAGAGTAACGAGGTGTCGAAAGGCGATCGCAGAAGTGTTTTGATTAATCGCGACACAGCGTATCGATAAAATTGCACACGGATGATGCACAGTGGACCGTTTGTAGTCGGCGTTGCGATCCTATCGCGACTTATGCTACCGCGAATTAACGTCGTTAGCTAACGCGCCATAAGTGGGCCTCCGATGCCGTGTTAATTCCCTGCAACGCGTGTCGAATATTAAACCTCAATCCCCTGCGGAATGTTCCGCGATTAGTATCGCCGCTTCGCCGAAACCGTATGCATATTCATTTTCATACTTCGCTTACGGAGTTTATGCTAATACCGTCTGTTGCTCCGTTCGACACTCGTTTCCAATTTCTCGTTCCGTCTGATTCTCAAAAATGGTGAGCTCATCGTAGACGAATAAATTTATCCTAATTATTATGTTAAGATATACGTAAAATTTCCGTGGATGCTCTTCCTAATTGTTGATGGCGAATTTTTCGTTTCGCAATTGTCAAAATCGTGAGTTCAATTTTAGAATAAATAGATCAATAAGTTTGTTGTTCTGCTGACTGTGTTAAAATAAAATTTTCATAATTGCTCTTTGCAACGTCACCGCACGAGAAAAGAATTTATGGGAGTCAGTTGAAGTCCACTTTCGAGCAAATATTTATGGCCACAGCTTCCTCCATTGTTTCCAAACTTCCCCAGGCTGACTTCCGGGGATTATTTATTAAACACCAGTTTCCACGGAACTCGTTCCTCAGGAAGTATACGAAAAACTGGCAGTGTTTAGCCACGTCTTTAGACCCGTCGCTTTTGAAATGCCAGTCGATCGCGTCCTCGAAGTCTGCGCGTTGCTTTCTCGCCAAAATATTGTCTTAACAGTTAGCAGTTGGGTTACTCCTTAAAAAAGGAAATCGTTTAAACCACACCATACAATTTTATAGTCTTCACGACCTTGCGGAGATGTTAATTAATTTATTCGTCGTGGTTCCAGGAGCAAAGGAGCTTGAAGGCTGGCGATCTGTCGCATCAGGAGAGCAACAATATGGCGGCGTCCACGATGAAGCTGCAGAGCGATTCCTTCAGCTCTGAAAAGGTGAGAACCTAATATAAACTACTTGCATACGAAAACTTTAACACATTCATAAAAGACAACGAAGCTGCATTAACACTGGTTTTAATCAACCTTAGGTAGATAATTTTGACGATTTCACAACAAATTCTTCACGGTAAACGTAGCCCTCCGTTCGGGCAGTATTTTACTACAGCAGATGCTAAATTCTCCTTCTCGAAGCACGATTCTCCATTCAGAAAGTTCCCCCAGGGCCGTGCCAATCTCTGCGCAGACCCCAACCACTCTGACACACCATTCCTCGTGCTGCCTCAACATGTTCATCAAAAAATTCTGTTCTCCTCCAACGCATTCAAAGTTTCAGCGGTGCTCTTTCCCGTGGGTCCTAAAATACATCCTCAGCCTAGATCACTGATCCAAACTGTCCACCGGGTTCACACTCCTGAACAGCCGGCTTTCCACGAAGGTTTCCTTGAAGACTGTTCGGCCGCGTTCCATTCCACTTGGCCCACCACCAAGGAATCTGTTTCCCCGGTCAGCCGGCCACAAATCTTCCCGTTTGATAGCGTCCGTGTCCGTTTGGCTCTTGACGTAGGCCAGAGTCGGCTCTACGCTGGTGAACTAGAGAGAGAACACGTTGAGAGAGCAAGTGGGATCCGCTGATTTAACCGTGGACCATCTCGCCGCGTTCAGTCGTTCCCGTTTTCGCGAACGTCGCGCACCTCCTTCCGGAAGAACGGACCGGAAACCATGAGGAAGTGGAGCCTCGACTCTAGAATGGTATACCTGTCCTCCGATCTCTCGTTCGCTGTGCCTGCCTCTCCGGAGTTTCGGGAGTCGAACGTGTTTTGCAAAACGAAAAGCAAAAGTATTTCTGTCGAAACGCGACGACGACGACGAAGACGGTTTCGAACGATGGGATGTTTCTCTGGGTTACGTGGCGCTACAGAAATAATGTTTACATTATCTACGGACGTGACACAGACCGTGATAACTCTCCTCGATCTGGACCAAGCCTAGATGCTTCTATGATCAGTGCCAAGAGTGCCTTCTGTCAGGTCGAACTAGCTGATCAGTCACTGATAAAGTCACGAACAGTAACGTAATCTGAACGTTTCTTCTGATATTGTTATTTAGAGTCCTAATAGCAGCACTGATAAGTGAAGCTTAAAACTAAAATTGGACGAATTTCGATACCTTATTTAGGTAGATTGTCCAAATATTTTTCATATTTAATATTTGTCTCTGTGAAGAAGACTTTGATATGTATGATTTAATTAAGTCAGTGCAACTTTCTTTACTATGACGCAAAGTAGTTCTCCAAGCAAAACGCCTTCAATCTCCCCCAAAAGGTTCAAAATTTATACGCACCATAGTGTGGATACTAATTTAGCTCTAACTCACTGTAGTGCACCAAGCAAAATCCCTCCAATATTTTCAAAGGGTTAAAAATTTATCTGCGACACAGTACGTATAATCGTAGCCGCAACTCCCTGTAGTTCTGAAAACAAAATACCTTTAGTATTGTGAAACAGTTCAAAATCAACTTACAAAATTGGTTCTCTCTATTTTTAGAAAGCCATGGCGGCGCAGCAGCAGCGGCAAACGGTGACCTCGACAGGGATCTACAACCACGAGAAGCACACGGCGTCGAGCTCGCAGTCCAGCATCACGATAGCCTCGAAAGGGGTGTCTTCGAAGTCCTCGATGATCACAGCTGCGAACGCGGTGAACCAGTTGATGAACGGGATGAGGCCAGCAGAAGACGAGCTGTTATCCTTGCCGTTGGACGACCTGGACCTCCTCTGTTCCAAGTCGAATCCCCAGGACGTCGTGAGGGCTATTTCAAAGTACTGTAGCTTCCTGGACAGTTTCGTAGAACGATTGAAAGCGGACGACTGTAAAAATGGGAAGGCCCCGTTGCTGTTGAACAGGGTGAACGAGATCATTCGGAAAGCCTGGGCAGTGCCTACTCACGGCCACGAATTAGGCTACACGCTCTGCAACACCTTGAGGACCAGGGGCGGTCTGGATTTATTGATGTCGAATTGCGTGGCCAGCGACCACGAGCTGCAATTTTCCTCCGCGAGATTGTTGGAACAATGTCTGACCACCGAGAACAGAGCACACGTGGTGGAGCATGGTTTGGAGAAGGTGGTGAACGTTGCCTGCGTGTGCACGAAGAACGCCAACTCGGTGGACCACTCGAGAGTGGGCACGGGGATCTTGGAGCACCTGTTCAAGCACAGCGAGGGCACCTGCAGCGACGTGATCAGGCTGGGTGGCTTGGACGCGGTTCTATTCGAATGTAGGAAGAACGACGTGGAGACCTTGAGACACTGCGCCGGTGCTCTAGCCAATTTGTCGTTGTACGGTGGCGCGGAAAACCAGGAGGCGATGATCAAGAGGAAGGTGCCGATGTGGCTGTTCCCTCTGGCGTTTCACAACGACGACAACATCAAGTACTATGCCTGTCTAGCCATCGCTGTCTTGGTCGCTAACAAAGAGATCGAAGCAGCCGTGCTGAAGTCCGGCACCCTAGACCTGGTTGAGCCCTTCGTCACCTCGCACAATCCCTACGAGTTCGCTAAGTCGAATCTCGCGCACGCTCATGGTCAGAGCAAGAATTGGCTGGAGAGGTTGGTTCCGGTGCTCAGCTCGAAGAGGGAGGAAGCCAGGAACCTGGCAGCCTTCCACTTCTGCATGGAAGCCGGCATCAAGAAGCAGCAGGGCAACACAGAGATCTTCCGGGCGATCGGCGCCATCGAGCCTCTGAAAAAGGTCGCCAGCTGTCCGAACGCTATAGCGTCGAAGTACGCGGCGCAGGCGCTGCGGCTGATCGGAGAGGAGATCCCGCATAAACTGAGCCAGCAGGTTCCTCTCTGGTCCACCGAGGACGTCAGGGAGTGGGTGAAGCAGACCGGGTTCGCCGAATGCGCGCAGAACTTCGTCGAGAGCAGGGTGGACGGTGATCTACTGCTTCAGCTGACCGAGGAGAATCTCAAGGAGGATATAGGACTCACGAACGGCATCAGGAGGAGGCGATTCACCAGGGAGCTACAGAACCTCAAGAAGATGGCGGACTACAGCAGCCGGGACACCGGGAACCTGAACAGCTTCCTCCAGTCCATAGGCCAGGAGTTTTCCATTTATACGTACAGCATGCTCAACGCCGGCGTTGACAAGGATTCGATCAGAAATCTGTCCGAGGACCAGCTACTAACCGAGTGCGGCATTGCCAACAGTATTCATCGGCAAAGGATACTGGACGCCATTAAAAACATGCAGCACAATCAGCTAGGATCGTCCGAGGACGAGTCGCCCGACAAATCGTTGGACGTGTTCGTCAGCTACAGAAGATCGAACGGATCCCAGTTGGCCAGCCTGCTGAAGGTGCATCTGCAGCTGAGAGGCTTCACCGTTTTCATCGACGTCGAGAGGCTCGAAGCCGGCAAGTTCGACAACAATCTCCTGCAGAGCATCAGGCAAGCCAAACACTTCCTCCTTGTGCTGACGCCCAAGGCTTTGGAAAGGTGTATACTGGACACCGAGTGCAAAGACTGGGTCCATAGGGTGAGCTTCTCAGATTCTTGATTCATTGTGTTAGGGATTAATTTGCACCCACTAAAATCCTTAACGCTATGTTGCTTTTATTTGCAGGAAATTGTAGCAGCGCTACAGTCACAGTGTAATATAATCCCCATCATAGACAACTTCCAATGGCCGGAACCTGAGGAACTCCCTGAAGACATGCGTGCGGTTTGCCACTTCAACGGTGTGCGTTGGATCCACGATTACCAAGATGCCTGCGTAGACAAGCTTGAAAGGTAACATTATCATATAGGTTCAACATTATTCGCTGCCCATTGCACCACTCCTCTGTGTTTGCTCCACCCTTCTGAATTCGCCTCACCCAGTCCTCTATGATAACCCCGCCCTAATCACAAGTTGATTGTACCGTTTCTCTCCCTCAGGTTTATGCGTGGCGAGATACCAGTCAGGTCAGAGATGTCAGGTGGAATTCCAAGGAGTATCGCGTCCAAGGACATGACCCAGCCGAACACACCGTGCAACACAAACATTCGACAGTCCCCCAACTACCAACGAATGCACAGCAACGAGAGCAAGGGCAGCGACAAAGATTCAACAGGTGGGCGGGATTGACTAGAGGGCCCGCCCACGGCTATACCGAGCAGGTCAGCATGGTGACAACACCTATTCGACATTAAACAACGCTAAAATCTGGGTTGCAGCGATTAACAATCTTTTTTTTTTTATTTCCATGCAGCCAGGATTAACAAACGCAATAAGACAATCATGACTAGGTCAGTCCGTGAGATCAAGGTCCGTGTTTAAATGGTGTCGATTGTGCAGTTGGAACAAAGTTACTCACTTTCTTAACACATTATCTGCCCGCGATTATCTAATAATTTTTGTTTAAGGTTATTGATAGGCTTTCGGTAGACAAAGTTTTGGAATAACGATAATTTTACAGAGTACAGATTTGATGATAGCCGGTAGGTCAATCGGTGGGCGTGGCCTCGTGACGGGGAAAGCCCCTCGCTCGAATGGTCGCACAATTTTGTTCCAACTACACTCCGTGTCTTCCGAACTTGTCCTCCATGTTCTGCTTGATCATTGTGCTTATCAGTCAAGTTAAAATTTGTCACCCGTGTCTCCCCTATGTTAGAATTGTCAAGCACAGTAGTGCCGAAGTATAAGCATGTGTTCCGTAAGGGGTTAGGCTACTGTCTTCTACAAAAAAATCATATGTTATTATGTGTGTCGAGGTACTCGACAAAAATATCAAACACTGGTTTAACCCCATAAGTGTGCACCCACGTTACAAAGTTACAAAGCCGAGGGATCGCATGGTGGCTAAATGTAATTGCAAGTGTATTATGAAATCAACAGATCAAAACTAACCTGCTCGTTTTTCAGATTTAGAAAATCGTCGAGTCCGTCCCGTTGGTTAATGGGCCTGCCTCCCACGTCCCCGCGGTTGAAGTTCACCCATACGCACCCTGGTGGGAGTCCAGTGCACCGACGACCTCCGCGTCATCCTCCTTCGCCGTCCACAAGATCTCGTTCATTGGAGCTCCTGGACCAAGACGAGAAGAAGTCTGTTTCCCCTATAAGGGAGCCAGAACCTCAGCCTAGACCAAGGTCCAGAAGCTTGGACGGCTTACTAGATGAAGATGGTATGCTACCAGAAATGAAGACTGAAGAGTCGGCCAAGCAGAAGCAAGACCAAGAGAGCACGACCAATTCTGAGCCGGTGGAAGCTGTGAACAGGCTAGTTGTTCCGGAGAAAGCTGTTCAGAGCGAGCCGGAAGCTGCAAGGAGGAGGGTAGGAGGACAGGTCGATGGCAAAGCTGAAGTTGCAAGCCTGGAGAACAATTCCAAAGAGAATGAAGATCCAACGCCAGTTCCCAGGCAGCGAACGAGGACAGCCATGGAGGCAAAGGAAGCGAAGAGGATACCAACTCAGGAGGAGCCCAATAACCGAGATGAGAACCCACCCATCCGACCACCGAAACCGAACAGGTTCATCAGCATGGATGCACAACTGTTGAACACTGATGAACAGGGTTCTAGGGCTAGCTCCGAGAACGTTGATCCTTGCGCTGGCAACGCAGAGCTGAAGGAGCGACTGGTAGCCACGGGAAACGACAAGTCGACGCTGCTCAAAGCCAAAAGCTGTGGCGCGGGACTAGATTCCGACGAGAGCATTTCGTCGAACGAGTACAAGCCCAAGACGAAGGAGCAGGGATCGTTGTTGTCCCTGCCCACCGGGGCTGAGCCGAAACGCAAGAAGAACTTTATGGACAAATGCGTAAACAAGGTGCGGTCTTTCATGAGGAAGTGATACGAGACTTCCCGGTTATGGTGATAAAGACTATTAATTAATTGTACAAGGCTAATCCGTAGCTACGTCGATATTAAGTATAGAGGACCTCGTGGTTCCCAGAGTACCGTATATATTCGTATATAGCGGAAGAATTGTTTTCGAGATGTACAGACAGTATTCCCGGATCCCTCACATGCGAACAATTCTTTTCTTCCTTTCTTCTTCTTCTTTTATCTTTTTTTTTTATTGCCGTACCGTCTGACGAGTGTATATATTGGACATGTTTGGAAACGAGGATACAATATAGATAATATTTGTATAAAGGACTGTGCTCGCCGTGGCAATGTTGCGAACGATTTTTTTCTCTCTGTACACTGACAGGCAGCATGAAAGTGTAACTGATGTTGTGCCTATAACGAAGTGTCTTCTTAGGAGTTCAGAGATTCTTGTCCGACGTAGACAGACATGAAAGAGTAACCTGGTTTTTTCAGGTGGCTTTTATATATAATTAAATATATATATATTTCCTTATTGAATTGTATTATAGACATGTAAACGCGTAGGTAGGTAGCATTGTTATTTGTAATACTATTTTTTTATACTCGAGTTCAGGAGTTTCGATCAGCCGCGCGTACGCGATGAAAATTTGATAACATTGCGTAGAACGGGAGACAGAATACAGACAAACAACCGGAAACTCGTGAACTCGAGTACTTCCGTTCTTTTTTTAGGACGTCGAATGTAACTTGCGATATAAGTCGCAGGTCGAGGCAGCTAACACACAGAAATAACAGATATTCTGAACGTATCGATCGGTAACGCTATTTTATCGTTTAACAAGATTTTCTATCGCTGTTTAACCGACGTCCGCCGTCTAAGCTCGAACAAACTTCGCGACAGAGTTGGGCACTCATTAAAACTCTTATTTAATTGACTGACTTTCTCTTGATCGATACTTGTAATAATAAAATAACAGAAATATACTTTGATAGAAATACATTTATTTACACAGTGACCCGCATAATATATTTGTTCACAGCAAGTTGCTTCATGCAGATGTTTACACCACGTACATATAATTTTATATTTAATACTAAAATTAGTTAAAATAATCGCGATAAACAATTAGATAACAATTTTTTCGATTCAAACGCAACAATTTTTGCGCTTAAATTTAAATGAAAAAAATGTGTCGCTGCACAGTGCTACAGATGGATATGTACGTGTGTAGCCAAGTACATTAGTCAAATTAAGAACCGATCATTAATTGCATGAAACATTGCCCAACTCTGCTTGGCGACAAACGAACCTTACGAAGCTTCGATATTGTACTATTTTAAGATCCTGCCTAAGAATCAAGAAATGTATATTTTACCAAAGTTTCGTAAAGTAAAGTGTAAGAATTTTATCAGTCGTTTTAATGTTTCCCAAAAAATAAATTTTATTTAGTAAAACCTGGTCGAATTTATATTACAATTTGTTACTATTAGAAGGGTCGATTTGATTCACATACATTCTGAATTTGGCAGTATAAAACTAGTATACATGCCAGTGAACAAGTTAAACAGTAACCGATAGAGGTATCAAATTTCTGTGAACTTGTTGAACCGTACATGTGAGGCACAGTCATAATAAATAATTACACTTATCAATAGCAAAATACTTTGAGTTACATCTTTACATACAAGGTAATAATACATTTTGTACAACTTCAAATATAAAAATCGTAGTTTAACAACTGGATCATGAATGCTTCACTAGTATCAAACTAGGATAGATATGAAGTTCAGGTACAATGATATGTGTTATAAATCTCTTATAAATTAAAGAATAGGCTGTTCAACTATATCATTTATTCGCGACGTCATCTCTTCCTCTGAGTCTTCGCAATAACATCACATCTTGAACCTGAAGAGTCACACGTTTAGCATGCATCGATAACAGTATACAGTCTTCGAAGAATTGTACCAGGTATGCTTCGGCTGCCTCCTGCAGTGCTTCCAATGCAGATGCTTGTATCCTGAAACCAAACAATCCGCGTGAAAATTCGGAAAGTATGTTAAATACATAATATCTGAAATTCTACCTTATATGACCGAGATTAGGGAACAGATTGAAAATAATCTCTCGCACAACACGGCTGAACGCAACTTTCGGGATTAGCAGATGCACAGATCTTCGTAAATGCTTGATTTCTCTCAAAACATAATTGTATCTATGTCTTCGGAGTCCCTTGCTTGTTAATACATTCGTCTGAAAGTATCACGATTAATGGCACACGAATACATTAGAAAGCTGAAAGACATACATAATAAATATTTACATTCATCGTCTAAAAATTTCTTTTTTTTAATTATTCTCTCAACAATTTCAATAATCATACAGTAAAGACATTTTAAACACATTAAAAGTTTTAATTACTTACTCTAGACTTTTCATGAGGCGAACGTGGATTGCCAATTGACCTAAAATAACAATTTTCTGTTAAAAAAGAGAAATGAGAACTTTCAAGCAAAGAAGTTATCATATCCGTTTCAAATCTATTATAATGGATTGAATCAATCAAATTTCTCATAAATTATATCATACACTATTATTCTCAGCAATGGCTCTGTTATTTCGTAAATGTAACAATTAAAAGTAGCCGATAACTAACCTGGCACTAGATTTACGTCGCACCATATTGTTGTCATTCGAATAACAGTCATCACAGAATTAATTTTGTGGCGGTTAGCGGCTACTCGAGCTACCTCTTACGCTCGGCAGCAGATGGACAAATAGTCAACATCTTTCTCGCTACTTCCTAATCCCTCACCGATCCCTACACCTTTCTTCTTCCTATATCATTCTTCCTATTTCCTAATTTATCATTTTAATCCGAAAACCGATCAAATCCAATTGTTAATCATATTAATATGCAGTTCAAATTCTTTTACTCTCTCTTTCCTTTTCCTTTTTTCTCTCTCTCTCCCTCTCATAGCAACACAGACAACCGCTAGTGGCGCCACTCGTGGGAAAATACATAAGCTCTTTTAGGGATCCGTACCGACACAGACCACAGACGAGGTACAGGAGTAGAACAATCACCCAATGTATTTTATTGCCTTACGTCCGCGGGGCTCTAGAGCCCCCTTACCATTTTTGTGTCACATCCTACCGTATCGGTTGGAACTAATATTGTGGAACTAATATCACAGACGAGATGTAAGAATAGGCACCGACGAGATATTTATCTCGTCGGTGGTTACGTGACTCCACAAAAGTGGGACACGAAAATATATTGCATGATAGGTCTATCCTATACCTCGTCTGTGGTGTGACTATTCAAACTTTGTTACCGGCTGGTTCAAAAACTGCGTTGCTCTGTCGGTAACATTTGGCTAGCAGTTTGAGCGTTTTGCCGCTACGCCAATTGTGTACTACTGTACGGACCCCTGAACAGAGCTTCGATATTTCGCCACGAACGGCGCTACAATCGCTCATGAATATTCAAATAAAAAATATTTCAGGTCAAATTAAAGCTGAAGTAGTCCCTCAAAAATCAAATATGGGCCTGATAAATCAATCTTGAAGAATATATTATTTAGAGGAAAATTGTTAAGCTTCTTGTAGGTATAGTAAATTCACTAACGAATTTGTTAATAGACTTTCGGTAGGTAAAGTATTAATATGCACGTGTATATATACGGAATTGTGTTTTATTTTAGTATCAAAATTATATTTATGTAATTTTTTTATCATGAACTGTACATTTTATGGAGCGTCCCTACTTGCGGACGCTTGCGCAGTGGAAACTGGTTTTCGAAAATCGTTAGAGTTTCGATACTAGCGTACTCTGTGCCTCTACCCCTTTTCCGGTTCTTTTGGAACGTACCCTATATCTGTACAAAATGGTAAGAATTGTTATCGATAAATACCCCGTGAATCTTATTAAAATATCGATAAAATCAAGTGTTGTTCGTCGAAGTTCTTCGCCAACAAAGTGTTGATACATATATTACAGTATTTTTTAAATTATAAATAATATTTTTATGACATTTTGTAACGATCTAAGGTTATGTTTATATTTCCAGGGTTTCGTTGTATTATTACTCATATTTTCGTACCAATAATCATTTTCAAGTATGCGAATGTAATATTCCTGTTCACTCAATTTGTTTTTTGGTTATACAATTAAAAGACAAGTGGACTTATAGCAATATTCTTAACATAACCTATCTGTGTCATGTTTGTATAAACACTTCTTGTGGAACTTCGACCGTACAGTTATGTATTGCTGTTTCGTTTTGTATTGTGTTTTAGTATAATTAATTACGTGTTTGGTTTGCTAGGCGAAACGCACGAAGAAGGTAGGAATCACCGGTAAATATGGTACCCGATATGGTGCCTCACTCAGAAAGATGGTTAAGAAGATGGAAATCACCCAACACAGTAAATACACATGCACATTTTGTGGCAAGGTAATATATCTCTTTCTATTTCATCGTGCGTTATATTCAAATTTATACTCTATCTATTCTCTTCATATCTACGTAGGATGCGATGAAGCGCAGTGTTGTTGGAATTTGGTCATGCAAACGCTGCAAGAGGACAGTCGCCGGAGGTGCATGGGTTTACTCCACAACAGCAGCAGCATCTGTTAGGTCTGCTGTTAGGAGATTACGTGAAGTTAAAGAACAATAAGTAAATATAATAAATATCTTATAAAAATATCTAACATCTCTTTTTATTCTGTCCCCCTGATCTTGCAGTTCTTTATAATAGTGAACTATTTGTATCTAGAACGTCCGGCTGTGGATTTAAATAAAAGAAATTGATGAACTTTGTCAAAGTAATTTTAGTAAAAGAGTAACACCATCGATACAATTCTGTTTTTAGGTTTAATAAGACTTGTTGCATTTCAATATATAATACATTGGAATCATAGTCTGATTCCGCGATAGTATGTTTAGAAATTATTTTGGAGGCACATAAAAACCATTAGTTGTATATTTACATTTTTCTCAATTTCTATAGCGACCTATAGCGTGTTTTATTCTAGTACATAATTCGGTTAATAATAAGTAACTTTCATTATGCAAATTTCATTGAACATGGGCATGCATGGTTTTCCTTAAATTAATTAAGCTAAATGGTGCTTAAAAAGTTAAGGCTTTAGAAAATGTATGAAAGTATTAATTTAATCATTGAGATTAGATATATACATGCATTTCAAAATGCATAGAGAAAAACCTAATGGAACATACGTAGACTATTTTATTGTCTTTGAAAATGTATTACTTTCAGAGTCTACTTTTCAAGTACAAGTGTCGAGACACACGTTTCATTTTACTTAAATGGTCTTTGTATATATATATATGTATATATAAATATAAATATTTAAAACGGAACGTACACACATACGAAATAATTATCTTAACGATTAAAAAGTCCCTGAAACAGAAGTCTATATAAACAAGTGATTTTATATGCTCCAATATAATTTTTACAATCGTTTTAATTAATGATGTAGTGTTACCGTCACAAGTAATTACAAACATTGTCGTAACATGATGAATTGAAATAGAAAAAATTGTTTACAAATTATTATTGACTTTATTACTCTTCTATGCTCGTGAACTTACTCTGAACTTATTTAAACCTTACTTACTTCATCAGTTTAAACAGCTAATAAATATCTACAAATTTTGCTAGTACAATTCTTAATTAAACATATACTCGGAAATAATATATTGATTTAATAGAAATCGATTGACCTGTACAAAAATAAATACTATAGTTTTGCATGAATATTTAAATATGTAAAATTAAGCTGTAAACGATAATCCGTTGCACCATCACCATTCCTTCAAGTAACATAAAACTGAGTATATTGTTTGATAGTAAAATTCTCCTAAATTGAAATTTTAGAGTCGTATAATATACTTTAAATATTATGAATGTAGTTCAGTGGCTTCTTATTTAAGGTTGCAGAATTGGCTAGATTTTTCTCAACCGTGAATGGAAATATTACAATCAGTCAACATTTTTTTTCCATTAAAAAATGTTTCATTTTGTTGTTGACTGTGTTTTCTTCTCTCTTTCTCTCTCCCCTCAAACTCTCTCTCTCTTTTACTTTCTCTTTTTGGAGCGTGAAAAAAATTAACATGAATCTACTATAATGTAAGGGAAGGGCGCCAGAATCTGATAACAACATTTTTACATTACTTACAGGAAACTGTTCTCCCCGAGACTTACTCAACAAGTATATTGCACTCTAAATCTTTCGACATACGCGCTAGTACATAGGAGATTAAAAGAGTTTAAATTCATTAAGAACCGCAACTATGAAAGATGATAGGACTTCATAAAAATATTTGTTACTTTGCTTCCTTAAGAAAATACGGAAGACGTTCTGTCTCGAATTCAAGAAAATCTTTAAAAACATAACATTACATTGAATAACAGTCGATAGCTTCTTCTCATTTTCGTATGCTTAACGATATTCTTGTGAATGTAATCTCGTATTACTATGGCGAATCCAAGTGTAATTATAATAATATGTTTATCCCATTCGAGAAGCAAACGAAACAAAACGAGGAAAAATAAAAACTAAATCATACGAACAAGATGCAACAAGGAACTGTTAGAAATACCAGTATAAAAAGATTCAGTGCTCTTCCCTAATCGCTAGAAAATTGTACAGTATTAAGTCCTAGATTCGTAATCAGTAGTGTCACAATGATTTCACTTGCACTCCCGACATTCACTCGGTTGTAATGGACACTTGCGTCGCGAACATATCCGTGTCTCTTATGCACTGATATATCTCTCAGTCATCCAGCATTGCACTCATCCCATATTATCAAATATGTCTCTCTTTTGTATCAACAATCATTTATTTATAACAGTGGTCTGATATGCTTTCCTCTCTATTGTTCATCCGAAAAGAAGAAGAAAAGAAAGAAAAATAAAAGTATTCACATACGGTGTTAGTGTCTTTTCGTATCACTCGTGTACATCCGCGCACAGGTTGGAAACTACTCTGTTCCTCCTCTTCGACGTTCTTGTGCATTGTATCAATCAAGGCATACCACGACAAATGGCAGTAAATACACGACATACTGCTATTAACAGTAAATAAATCTTATACAACTAAAAGCATCAACTTCGATTTCTTGTTTGTAGGTATTAGTCAATTTTTCCGTCGTCTGGCTCGATCACCGCTGATCAAATTGTCAGTAGATCGACCCGAAAGTGACATCGGACAATATGGAATATAATACTATCTTCATTCTTGTTCTTCCTTGTAGAAGCTTCTTCACTGTCGAATCGTCGTAGATAATTAAATATGTCAACAAGTGTTACATACAGTCGTTACACTCAGTTGATATTAGCTGGCCTGCCATTTGAATTTGCTACGCATTATCCACTTCTGGCCGGTGTTATGGGCATCGCATGGTGCCAGGATAGGCTGCACCGCATCGTTGGGACGTGGTTTCGACAAACAGTGTCCCGTGTTCGTGTGTTTGATCATTCTTGTCTGGAAAACAACAATGATCAGAATACAATATTTACTTCGAGTGAAATTACGTAGCTTCGATCAATGTGCTTTACCTCTTCATTATAAACCCATGCTTGATTTCCACCCATACCATGGCATCGTACTATCTTGACTGGACCTTGGGGACTAGCTGCATCAAGGCACATATCATCGGACATTATTTGTTGTCGTTTAGTATACGCAAATACCTGGGGACAAGACGTCAACGTTAAACACAAGACTCAACGCTTTGAAACAGCGCACAGGGCAGTATTTGCCTTGAAAATCTGGCCAAAAGTTAAAATTTCTTTTTACTTCAAATTGTACCTGACGTCGAGACGATTCCAATGACCTACTACAACTTTCAGTCTTAAAATAATATTAAAATAGTTCTGATCAGCTTTTCTAGGTAAATGCCCGACTGTGCACCGGTGAAACTCTATTGACGAACCTGATTGCCACCTAATCCATGACAATAACTAATCCCAACATTCTCCCCCGTTCTCCTGCCCATGGTGTCCAAGCAAGTCTGCGTGTCGACGTTCTGCACGTCGCCCAAATAGTAATAATCCAAAGGCATCGGGGACTCGGGATAAATGTTCTCTAAGTACCATCTGAAGCTCTTGCACTTCAAACGGTCTCTCAACTTCAGCCGTTCGGACACGTCTCCAACAGCCACGTTCCGAGCTCCTATAAATAAAACGTGCGTCTGAATGCAATCTCGAGCGGGGATGATCCCCCGGTTCTGCGTGACATAGTACTGGTGCTTTGCATGGATAAATTGTTCACTGAAAGGTAGAGTGTGTCAGAAACATGTGCCAACATAAAGGAATTGCAACGTGTAGTGTATTAATGCTGTACTAAATGCTTGCCGATTGTAAGAGCCGAGCTACTGTACCGCAACTTGTATCAAGATCTCAGACACGAAAACACATGAACGTGGAGAATCGCCTTCGGACGTAGTACACATTTTTGTCCTAAGCTCTGAACGATATGACAAATGAAAGGGACGTTTCAGACTCTGCATCGGACAATATGAACGGGTATCTGATATACAATGTAGCTGGTACTTGGCTACAAGAATTTCGGTAGTGTAGGTGAAACTGATAAAAGCATTCCAACCAATCTCCCAAACAGAAACAGTAAAAATAAAGCATGCATGAAAACGAGTAAGCCAAAGAATACACGTAAAGAGGCATATAATAAGGGCTCAGCAGCGACGTTCTTTTCTTTTTTGGTTTTTTTTTTTCCAGAAATGCTGGGTTGTTAGTGCTACCTGGATTAATGTTGTAATAGAAGTACTTCCATTGGTCCAACCAGACCTCAGCGAGTCGCGCATTGTTGTGGTTCACTATCTTGCTGGTACCACCAGGAAACGTATACGGTGTTGCTTTACGGAATACATGACCGACGTGCGAACACGTTGCGATCTCCAATGTCCCACCACACATCCATATCTAACCAACTCAGTTCTGTTAGTATGTTAGCAATTACAGTTCATAACACAATCACAAAAAAAAAGAACTAATTAAAACAACGTTATAGACTCGGAATTGCTCAGACGGACCTTCGCTCTCTTCTTTCTCTCTCTTTCTCTCTCTCTCTCTCTCTCTCTCTCTCTCTCTCTCTCTTTCTCTCTCTCTGGTACCTATAACGTAGCCTTACAAATACGTATCAAACAAAAAAGCAAGGGAACTCATTCTGTTAGTCAGCTGGATGGATGAGTGGTTAAGACTATATTAAAGTAATAATAAATATCGAGATGCAACAAAATCAATCTTACTCGTGGAAATGAAATCTCATCGTTGGATGTAACACAACGTCCAGATCCCAGAATCCAATGTCACACATACGCACGCACACACAAGTAGAAGTGTTTTGTTATCCAAGATACGTTTACGTGTCCAATACAATTTGTTAATGTAAATACTCTAAATTAGATGCACAAACGGTTTTGGTTAATGTAGTAAACGTGTTTGTAGTTAATCTTACAGCCGAGCCGAGTTTCAACAAGATGCTACAAAGTTACGGTTGTTAATCATTTTTAATGTTTAGCTTGGCCCCGATATACCGAATGATTTCGAATATTCGGATCAAGACAGTATACACTCGAACAAATGCGCCCAGTTAGCCAAATTTGTTTCGAGCAAATTTTGCGCAATGTTTGTGTCATACTTTGCGAGCAAAAGGCGGTCAATTTGGTACCAAACCCTGCTTGGAACAGAATTTGGCCCCTTTTTGACTGCAAAGTTCGATGCCAAGGATCCATGCCAAATTGGAGCCAAACCTTGGCTTCGTTATAGAGGGCAGGTCGATCGCACTAAGACCTTGTTCTTAGTAGAGTAAACCTTGCTGTAGGAGGAAAAATAGAATTTTATTGAAACTTCTAAATTTTAAGTTTCATCTATTTTCGATCATTTAATTCCGTTTTCCCTTCTACAGCAAGGATTACCCTTAGTACAAGGTTAGGTTCGCTCTTAGCGCGACCGACCTGCCCTCTATAACAAAGCCAAGGTTTGTCTTCGATTTGCTCTTGATTTAACATGAAACTCTGCCTGCAAACTTTTCACTCAAATACCGAGCCTGCTACGGAAACAGATGGATCAGAATTTGTAGACAAATTTTGGTGACAAATTCATAGAAAATTGCTCACTGGGCGGCAACCTATGGTCGTTACTCAAATAAAAGATTACACTCAAACAAAAGTATGCTCTAAATATACTCTTCCTCGTGTCAAAGATATTACAGTGTACCTCGTATCAGATACCCGTCACGCATACGTAAGTACTCGCAGTATTTTGTAAGTATGTTTCTAATGCTATACCAATATGCATTCTGTGTTAGTGTTTAATGGATGCTATGTGAACACAAGCATCAATTTTTCAATCCATTTTTACCTTCCGTGTGTTCTAGCAGAGAGGCCAATCCCTCTCGTTGTTAATATTAGAACAATTGCACACAATTTGTCTAAAGTACAATTCAATAGTTATGCAAAGACAAAGTAAACAAATGAGAAAATGATACACGTTATGATCTAACCTGGGTTCATGGCATAGTAAAAATCTCTCCACTCATCCATCCAGACCTCGGCCACCCTAGCCGCATTGTGTAGTACTATTTTGCTGACACCACCGGGGAATGTATATGGACTCTTGTCTCGGAATACATGTCCAACGTGTGAACACGGACTGATTTCTAACGTCCCACCGCATTGCCATACCTATAAGGTACTTTATGACTTCACAAATGAAGACGGAATTGTCCACAGTTAAACCCTCTAATTGGAATCACAAATCCTTTAGTCTTTAACAACTAAATTACAGAATCCCATTACCATTTAACACTAAAACTTCAAGAGACTCGCGGAGTAGCTTCACGTTGGATTATCTTCGATGGCGGAGTTACATGGACTGTAACTAGACTAGGGATTCTCAAATATTCTTAGGAATCCCAAATTCGAGAATCTACTAACGAGCCTAATAGTGTCATGTTCTTTGGAAACCGCATGCTTGAAGTTCTAGTATTAAATACAACTACTAAGTTACTACTTAAAGTACAACTAATCTAGTGCAAGTACTGCAAGGAAATAAATCTTTTCACGAGGGTCACAGCTGAAAAAGGGTAAACAAAAATGTATAAAATGGTTGGTACAAGCTACGTTGTCCTGGAGAACGGTAAAATTCTTAATCGCCGTAATCGCTGTTGAAGTAAACAAACATTGCGCTTATTACTTTCGAACGTGCTGGTAACGCAATGCGAATGGGATACTCACTCGGAAACTCATTTCAAGATTTTCACCGCCCCAAATGTCCATGCCTTCGTCGTACGCTCCCAGTTCATAAAAGTACTCCTTATCAATAGAAAATAACCCACCGGCCATGGTCGGTGTCCGCAGGGGAGCCGTTCTGTCTCCCAATCTCCTATCCATTTCTCTTTGTGCTACTCTATACCTTAAAAGTTCAAGGATTCCACGTCAGAAACGCTCAGCAACTCACAATTGTGCCGAACTAAACCACGTATTTAAAATTCTTCGCACTCGAAGCTAATTTGACTACAGAAATCGAACGATTCATCAACTTTAGAATATTTTTGTTACATATGATCTTTTTCATTTTAGCGGTACAAGAATTGTTTCGAATTATAGTATAGACATTTTATAGTGGTACCTCAAAGGGAACAGTCGAGTGCGAAAGGTTAAATATTAGGTTGTTGCAAATGAAATGTCCGGGTTTTTAACGGTAACGTTAAAGATAGTATAGGAAATCAGAAAATAATTGATGTACCATCTGAAATTCAGTTTCCAGTTGAAACCACCCCACGTCATGTCGCTGGCTGGGATATATTCAAAGGAATCGTCGCTAATTACATCAATTATGGGACAGACAACGGTGGTCCTGTCCTCCGCGATTCTGGCTAGCAAGGGTTCCAGCCAGCCTTCCGTGCACTCGCAGTGTGCATCCAAGAATGTTATAACTTGCCCCTTCACGTGCTTCGCCCCGAGCAGTCTAGCTCTTATTAGGCCTGATCTCTTCTCGGTACGGTATACGTATGTGGGGACGGGCAGCGTTTTTACGTAGTCCTCCAGCTCTTGTTTCAAGTGATCTGTGGATCAAGTCGACATTATTACGTGGCAGCTTTGCCCAAGATAAGTAAACAGAAGTCAATCGACTGCAACAGTTCATTGCCATCAAATATTGCAAAACTAGTGACACTCTAGAGTAGTTACTTAAGGGGTGAAAAAATATCCCTTGAAGTTGGGAATAGACAACGTTTGATCAAATACCTCTTGGAACTATTTCACTAAAGAACATCTTAAACCACAGTTCAAAAAATGTATCTTCAGGTGGTTTTAAGTACATTCTTTAGAAAGTTCTATTTAGGTGTATTCTTTAAGGTATTCTTTCCTAGGTAAATTCTTTAGAAGACAATTAGGTGTACTATTACAAGCAGAACAGTCTTCAGAATACCAAGACGTTCACCTTGCTCGCTCTTGTCGTCGACAAGAATGATTTCCTTGAGCAGGGTGCGTGGCGATCGGTTGATGACCGACCAAACGGTCCTCAGCAGCGTGCTCCAGGCTTCATTATGGAAGACAATGACGATGCTGGTGTCGGGCAGGTACTTGGTGTACTTTTTGGACTTGCAGCCCTCGAGGCGGATGTCTTTGAGGGACCGGTTCAGGGCAATCATGTCGCTGGCCATCAGATTGAACTGATTCAGCTTGAACAGCTCCTGTTGCCTGGCTTCATCCTCCGGCGAGATGTGCACCGCTGCTCCCAGCTCACCCGGACTGCCCTTGCTCTCACGAACCACCCTCGCGGGCCTCCAGAAGTGCAGCTCGGACTGCTTGTACCTTCGCTTGCCCTGCTGCCCAGTCGGCTGCACCTGGTCGTCCTTGAGGGCCTTCGCGTGGGGCACGCTCTCCTCCGTCAGCGATTGCTGCTTGCTGCTCTCCGTGCAACCCCATCCGGAGCCGCCGATGCAGTCCGAGTAGAGCATCAACACCATCACGTCCACCAGGAACCATACCAGCGACGTGAGCAGTATCACTTGGCACGTGTGAATGCGAATCTTGAAGCGGAACATTTTCGGGCGCGGCTCGTTCTCCCCTTTTGCTCCGAGATCATCCCCCGGGCGTACCAACCGGAAGTACCTGTTGACAACACATTTTATAGTTAACACGCTATCAAAATATAACCGACGCTAGCTCTAACGGGACCCGTCAAAGTGGTGGGTTCTGGTCTATTTAACTTATGATTAGTGAGGCATATTAATAACTATTATTTCTTTTATTACTTTTTGTCTTCTTTTTTTATTTTTACAATTACTATTATTTGTGACTGCAGACATTTGCACACAATAAATACATTTTCGTACGCTCAGGGTAAATGTGCATCCATTCACTATTTTGCACTGACCCGATAAATACTGTAAAATGATCGATCTCTTTCTGTTGGTGTCGTGACACGTACTTCTGCAAAATGTGACGCTATAAATGGAACATTGTTTATTCATATAAAGTGTAGAGTAAAAGTGGGTGAATTATTATATTAGAATCTTGTACGCTACTGTTTCTCAGTTAATCATTTGAACAGATTGAATAATACATACAGACTTTCTTAAGTTCTCTGAATCCACTTGCTATTTTAAATTTCACCTCGATGTTATCATAAATGTGTAAAATCTGCAGTCTATTTGCGGAATAGCGGCGAGTGAAAGCTGGGAATGGTAAGCAACCTGAAATTGCGTTGCCTTGGGAAGATGGACATTGTTCCCGGAGGATCTGGCCACGGAGCGGGAATGGTGGGGATGTCTTTTGGTAAGAGGACAGCGAAATTGAACTTTTCTGCGTCGATTGCGAGAAACTGGAGCTGAACACGAATGAAATTTATTTAGTGATTTGGCAACGTCTTCGTAACTTCAATGAATGTGAAATCGTTTGAATGTGATAGGTTTAGTGTCGAATCTGGTTCACTCGCTTTTATAACGATTTTATTCTAATTTTATATGTAGATGGATAAGCTTTGCCGATTATTTATGAATAGATATCATCGTACCAACAGGCCTGCGACACACGGCTCCTCCTCTTCAGACTGAGATTTCTCACAACCGAATTTCAGACACTTGGCCCGTCGTCGGGGGAATCACATGACTATGTGTGCCGGTCTCGTATCTGCAACAGAACGAACGTTCCACAGTTAAGACAGCAGATCGAACAACATGGTTCCCGCCGATTCAGTTCGCATCCTCTTGAAAGATGGCGGCGGGACTTCGTCAGCATTGTGTCTCGGATTAGAGGGAAACAAACGACAAGTCAGCATTCCGCGGTTCAACCCGTTAGAACTCTGATAGAATTTATGCGCATCTTTCTACATTGTTCCCTATCCGGTTACACAGGGCCATTTTGTGGCCTTTCTAACTTTCTAATAGCGTCCATTTCTCGGTTTAAAAATATTCCACTCTAAATTCGATTTCTTAGCTGGCAGTTGAAAATATTAGCTGCTCGTATCTCGAACGTTTTAAAAATGTAGGATCGTTGAAAGAAGAATTTTCGCTGAAAAGGACGGCTTAAATGTTACAAAAAATGTCATGTTCCCGGGGCTCGTTAAATTTATAATTCACAGTAACAGATGTCTGAGGTTGATCCGGTCAGTTCCAGACCTGTAATTGCAACAAGGCTTCCGAATCAATGTTTTATAAAGCGTCTCGGATTGTCTTTCCTAAAATATGATAACCCCATTAAGATAACCAGACGTTCAGGATTGGCCCGGGCATCGTTGGATTTTTAATTACGTCCGAGCATCCGTCCGGACTTTTTATATGAGTGGTTTTAACGGTTACAGCAGAATTATTTATGCAGCCGAGCAGGAAAAAATAAAAGGCGCAGGGAACCGTATCAATGGCGCCATTAGGATAAAAGGTATTTTCGGGCGAAACATGTTTCGCGAGCATCGTGATTAATTTTTCTCGAATAGAACGCATGCGATCGTAACGATGATACGAAGAGTAAAGTTCGTCGCGGTATAAGAAGAATCGAATCAAAGCAACATCTGTTGCCATGGCAACACGTGAAAGTAGGGCGTCTTTTTCAAAGTACTAGATCGTGAAATCGTAATCGAACAAACCCGCGCGCGTACTACAATAAAAATCGATTTCCAATGAATTTTCGAGAAGATCGATTCATAAGAAATTCTTCCGATATCTCCACAGTTTTACATTTCACTTGTTCATTTTTATTGTGACCGCATAAAATTATTGTTGTCGTCAAAAGCGCCAGAAATCGAAAATTCGACTATTGATACGAGAAATATGTGTTCCACGGTCTACTGATGGTTCGTGAGAAAACGGTTAGTGTTAGACGGCTGAGAGGAGGCTAGAATAAGTAAGCTTTCGTTTAAAATGATAATAGACGTTGAAGACTCGTTGCTGAAGGAGCTCGAAGCCATTGTTCCTTCGCGACCACGGAAAGGCTGTTGAATCGCTGTCGGCCGAGCGGCATACAAATGTTGCTCGTCTCTCGCAAATATCAACGTGACCGTGCTACTACGATTTTCCGCCGGACGAATAAAAGATTCATCGCCGTGGCACGTCGGACGTGTGCTCTCGCCGATTAGGAGACACGCACATGGTCATTATCGAATCAGCGCCGGAGCGAAATCTGAACGGCGCGCGAACACAAGAATGTGCACGAGCGAAAAAGAGCACGATGTCCCGTTCCGCCGGCGGACGACGCGACGCGACGCGCTAAACAACACAGAAGACGAATCGATAATGGTAAATTCTCTTATGTGTTATATTATATTATATATAAGCCCCCGATAAATAAACAGCGGCGGATCGCGTGACTTCCGGTTCGGTTAACCCGCCCCGAGCACACTTGCACGGAAACAATGCTTGCCAGGAATGAGGGAAAGCGAGCAACGCAACCAGGATACGTGACATTAAATGGCACTCGTGGCAGGGGCTTAATATCGCGAAAATTAAATTCGGTATACGACAGCCTTTGCGAAAAGAAACCACGAAATTGAATTTTCAGCGGCCCCGTTGCTCTAAGCCTAGTGACATTAAATGGCACTAGTGGCACAAATATAAATATAAATGTAATTGTAGGGGAAATTAAATTCGGAATAACAAAAGCAGTGTCTACAAAAAGAAATTTCAAAATTGGATTCTCAGCGGCCCCGTTGCACTGTTGACAGTGTCAATATTGGCGTAATTGCATTTACACTTGTAAATAATATGCGGGGGATGCGTGACATTAAATGGCATTAGTGGCACAAATATAAATATAAATGTAATTGTAGGGCAAATCAAATTCGGAATAATAAAAGCAGTCTCTACAAAAGGAAATTTAAAAATTGGATTCTCAGCGGCCGCGTTGCACTGTTGACAGGGTCAATATTGGCGTAATTGCATTTACACTTGTAAATAATGTGCGGGGGATGCGTGACATTAAATGGCATTAGTGGCACAAATATAAATATAAATATAATTGTAGGAGAAATCAAATTGGGAATAATAAAAGCAGTGTTTACAAAAAGAAATTTCAAAATTGGATTCTCAGCGGCCCCGTTGCACTGTTGACAGTGTCAATATTGGCGTAATTGCATTTACACTTGTAAATAATATGCGGGGGATGCGTGACATTAAATGGCACTAGTGGCACAAATATAAATATAAATATAATTGTAGGGGAAATCAAATTGGGAATAATAAAAGCAGTGTCTACAAAAAGAAATTTCAAAATTGGATTCTCAGCGGCCCCGTTGCACTGTTGGCAGTGTCAATATTGGCGTAATTACATTTACAAATAATGTGCAAGACATTCTCTCGCTTCTTTTTCTATTTTGAAATGGGGATAGCAATATATGGTGATCGTAACACGATGAGAAAGATCAATGTATTAGGTAGAGCGCCGATAGAATAATTTATGCGTTCGATCTTATGAGCGATTACGCTTGTCAGGAGAAAATTTGGTACGGACAACCTATTAGGGGATTCGGAGAGTCAAGAATAGAGACAGTCGATTTTGATATTATGTGGAGTATCAATCTTTCAGTGGCATCCGTTGTACTTCCTCGAATTCCTGAACTGTCTTATCAATATTGAAAATGTTCGTCGCAAAGAGCACCGACGAACATCTGGCCGAGGCATTGATATCGAACGACCTCATTAAAATCAGTCTGCGGAGAAATGCCCTGTTACACAATAAAATTGTTATCATTAAATGCTATACCTCCCAACGTTCACATTGTCCCAGTTTACTGGAGACTCAAAGAAATGTTTATACATTTTACATTGTTTTATGACAAGCTTGTGCTTATTTAGATTTTTATCGGTTTTTATTGTAGCCTATTTGGTGCACGACCTAATTCTTATCCTTTTCTTCCTGAATTTATTATTTATTTACATTCTGCACTCTAAAATTATCTCGATCAGTCCCTATGCACTTATCGAATGAATTGCTCACAAATGCAATTTTACAATCGCAATAATCGCACATTAAGAAATTTGGGGCCCACCATTTTGTCGGATTTCGTAATTCCAGTGTCAACAGTGTATCGTATACTAACTATAAATGCAGAAGGTAAAGTATGTACATAGCGTGAAAACTACTTTTCGATCGAGCAAAATTGCCGAGGAAACAATAGAAGACGCCAACGTCTACAATACTGGATGTCTGCAAACTTTCAATATGGCTGCCGCCTCCCTCGGGAGACATCTTTTACCAAGGATGTCCTGCACTCTTGATAAAATCTACTTGTGTCTGAATAATTTGCGAACAAGCTCCCACGGGGTTCAACAATGTTTCATTTTGTAATGAAAATTCTACCTTCAATTAAACCCCGCGTTCACATCCGTTTTACCGAGACCCGGAATGTTCGCCGAACGCCATTACACAAATAAGAAAAACCGAAACGAAGCACATTCGCGCGGGCCGCTGAATTTTTCACAATTTGCCAAACACAAACTGCTCCGAATTATACACGGTACAGTAATTTTTAATGAAGTACAACTACCGCCGTTTCGAGAATAGAGGGTTGAAACGGCGATCGAAGTTTTAACCCAGATGGTACCGAGCGCTCCAGAAACGGCATCGAGCTCTAAACCGGAGAGCAAAGAAAGTGCCATTAACTATGTCACAATTAGCTGAGGCGGGGGCGGGGTATGGGGGACGGGAAGAATGGACTGCCAAGCACCCACTTCTCCGGAACAAGACATCAACTATTCAGTTTTTTCGAGTATGAATCTCGGCTATTGGATCGCGCGATCTTCATGAATACACATCGGTCTTCCTCTCCCTTCCTCCCTCTATCTCTCTCTCTCTCCCTCTCTCGGCGCCATTATCATATAAATGAAAAAACTCCGAAGTCCGCGAGTCGAGTTCGAAATTATCTGCGAGTCTCGGTCCTTGATTTCCGCGAGTTGTCCCACCGAACATTGCGCGGGTGGGGCTAAGATAAAAGGAGCCGAAACGGGACGGAAATTGCTCGGCCCAATTACGCGTACAGTTTATAAGCTGCTTAGAACGCGGAGGGGGACAGCAACGAAAAGTGTTTTCGCGAAGTAACTTGGTTAATATTGATTAAGGGGACGGAGAAATTATTTTTAATACGAACCTCCGAAACTTTGTACGCGGCACGTTTAAAAAGTTTTCAGACTGATTATTTTTTTTTATCGACATGGCATCGATGTTACTATGTAATTTTAACCTCTGTTAGTGCCCCACAATTTTCTTGCTACACGACGTTCGTGTTGTGGGCGAGGAAGATGCACGCAGTATAGAACAAGTCTTTTTACTCATAAATCAGCAAGTAAGATGAAGTCTGTAGCACAGGCATGAATTCGCAAGGAACACAGGAGGCTACATAAACTTGTTTCATTACTAGACTGCGGATCTTCATGCGTTTACGGTGTATGCAAATTTTCAAAGCAGAGGAAACCATGCAGGAAAAATTCTTGATCCTATTTATTTTATTTCTGCCATGAAAAGTGTCTCAGTTGGTAAAAGAAATTTTTCCTTCGTTCTAGTCTTCATAAAACCGAGTTTATTGCATTTATTGAATAAGAAACATTAAAAATAACCCATCCTTAAAAAATTCTGAAAGTACTGTTTACATAGCAAGTATCAATTAACATTTTAAGTGGTCTGGTGGACGTCTATAGCCACTGGGTACCAGCGGTTCGGATAATCGAGGTTCCAGAATATCGCGGATTAAACGAACAAATACGATCCGAATTGTGTCGTGTTTGGTATCATTTTCCTCGGAAAAGTGTCAGGAACAGTACGGTAAAAGTTTCGCAGGAAAACGATTAGCGATAAGAGAGCTGTATCGCTAAATAGGTATTGTCTAGATAGATAGTTCACTCGTTCTCCTGTTTTCCGGTCCAGGGACAGAAGATTCTGCGCAGTTTATAGAGCGCATTCTGGCCGGGAAATTTTCTCGCATAGATCGAGGCGCTACTGCAGTGTGTTTCGCGGGAATAGAACGTCTCGGCAGAGCATGAGCGTCTCTCGTCCGAGGAGCCTAACGAGTGCTCGCTCGCCGCGTCTGGGAAAATGATATTGCCTCCCGATGCCTCCTCCGGTGACGCTAATTAATTAGCGGCCGCTGAATAATTCACTTTCATCGCGATACGGGGCCCCGGCGAGAGACCCGAGAGACAGGTAATAGTACCCTGATAATTGCATACCGCTCGGGGAATAACGGAAACGCCGGAAACGCCGGAAGAGACATGCCGCGCGGGCTTGCCCCGCTTTAATAAAACCTTTGCCCTATCCGAGCCCCCCGCCGTGCCCCGCTTTACCGTTCTCCTCTACCCCTCCGGGGGAGTTGGGGGTGGGGGAAAGGGGGTGCGTTTCAGCATCCGACATCGCGCGGGCAACTTTCGTGGAAGAGAGAGGCCCCCCGCAAAGCCCGCGTGTACTCGAAGTTTGATGAGCGCAGCTCGAGGCCGCGGGGTATGCAATAAGCCGGAAACGGGAACTTCGGTCTGGCCCGCGGAATGTTAAATAAAATACATGCATACATGCATGCCGGGACCGCGGACACACCCGCGAGCCGAACTTGTCCGCCACCGGTTTTTTCGAAGGCGACCCGGAGAAAGCTCGCGAATAATTTCGCGACTCCTCGACACGCCGGTCCCGTTACGCGAGTGTCACGCCCACGGGACCCATCGTTCTGGTACACCCTGTATGTACCAGTAATAACTTTTGCAAAATTGGAACCACTCGAGTTTACTCCAGTTGTCACACTTTTTACTAACAATTCTTCTATTACCATTATTGGAAGCTGGTGGTGTCAAAAATTCGCAACAGTCCAGCAGAATTGTTAACGTGAGCTCTTGTGCTCATCTCCTGGGTAAAATTAACTTCAACCATTCCTTAGACAGTGGGGTGTGAATTATTTATCGAATTTACTCCAGATGTTTGACGGATTACTTGGTAATTTGTAAAAAAAAAAAAAAAAATTAAAGATTATCGAACGAATTGCGGATTTGATTTTCGACATCATAGATCCCGACGGCGCGGTGCGCACGGGTTACACCGAAATTCAGCGTATAAATACCTTGCACACCTGAAAAGAGATTGCGAACTTCTCTGTGATTTCTTCGCGTCCCTCGGTGGAGACTGTTGTTAAACGAAGTCCATTCACCGAAGCCTCCATTCAATAAGGTTCCCGTTAATTAAGGAGCTTTTCCAGAGAAAGTAGAGAGGGAGAAAGAAATGGAAGAATGGACGAAAGAGAGAGAGAGAGGGAGAGAGAGAGAGGAAGAGGTCTATTCTATTTTGGCAAAGCTGCGTTGCTTGGCGAAGTAGGTTTCCTGTTAACAAGGCGCCGCGGTTTCAAAGTGTCTCGGGCTCTTAATACGTAAGCCATTGTGGCAAACAATGTAATTGCAAAAAAGAACTTTCAATTAAAGCTGCGAACACTCGCAGAGCACGCAATGCATACGGAACGAGAGTCCGGAGGTGTACGGAGAGAGAGAGAGAGAAAGAGAGAGAAAGTGCATTATCCCGACCGGCGGTCGTTCAGCATTGTCGGTCGCTTGTTTTATCGCGACAGTTAAGACTTTTCGCCGCCCACGCCGACAACCGTAACAATTTTACAGTCCGGAGTCGTAAAGTCGGAATTACGGTTGTTTAGGAAAGTGCTGTGCGCCTCCCTAATCTGAATTTCGAAGAGAGATAAGCGCGTCACGGATTTACAGACCGCTTCGGGGAACTTCCTCCGCCAGACAGCCATGCAAATTAATTACAACACTGATTTCCCCCCTTTTTTTTACCCCCCACCTCCCGGTCTCCGCGAAATTTTCGTAATTCAACGTCCGCGCAATCGGTTGCGCCGCATCTGCCTGCGGAATGACTCACGAAACGATCGCTGTATCTTCATGCAACATGCGACAATCGCGGAACACGGTTCGTTATTTCTTTAAATATAATTAGACTGCGAATCGTTATGCAAAATAAAAAATATTTGCATTGATTGCAAGAGACAGGAGCGAAATAAAAATTTCTTTTTTCTTTCAATTATTTTATTAACACTAGAACAACCGAACCAGTCAAAATGACTGGTCCCCAATTTTTTCTTTTACAGTTGCAGGAATTAGAAAAATGTTTTCATCAGAAATTTTTGAATGAACTTATTCATTGAAGCACATATTACAACGAATGTTGTGTGAAGTCTGAATGGATACAGTCTTGTCACTGTTACAAGGCAATATACATCAGTCGCATTTGTTGCTCGGTAGCTCTAGTGTTAAGCTAAAAATAATACGCTGATGCCATTAAATCTTTTTAATATTTCCACTGCTTTAAATTGTGCTTACCCATTTTTGTCATAAATGCATAACATCCGCAGTCTATTTATAATATACAGTCATTTCACTGAGCTTTAAAATTGGTTCGAACAACTTAAGTTTCTTTTTTAGATGTTAGAAGGATTAATATACTAGCTAATTTATAGAAAAAAATTAATTATAAACGGTGAAAAAATGTGCCAACTTTAGGCCAAAATTGCGAAGAAAAACTGTATCTCGGTTTGTAATATTCTTAATGCACAAATACCGAAGCGAAGGAAGTTTAATATTTTTTCATGTTTGTTAAGGAAAACCTTAAGCGTCCGGCGCTGGGTAAACTCCCCGAAGTATGTTTTGGTGTGAGTTAGGCGACAGAAAATGTCGCGTGTGCGAATCGAACAAGGTGGCGCGGTCCGCGTCGATATTACCGTGACGTAATATCGTGAAATTCTATTCGCGAGATGCAACGATGCGAGAAGTATTGCTTTGGTGCTCCCGGAGTCCTTTGACGATAGCACACACGCACACACACACGTACAGACACCATCGAGCGCGTACGGATCTATTCCCCGATAGAGGGATGGCGCGGAGACTTTTTCCGATTGGCTCGTACGAAAATCGTTCCACTAAATCTCCGGTTGAATTAATATCGGCCGGAGAATCCCCCGATGTCATAGATCCTATCGCAGTATCGATCCGGGCCGCGATCGTGAGCCCGTTACTCTTCTCGAATTAATGAGGGCTCTCGCCGCGCCCCGGCTAATTTCCAGATCATTTTTCCTCGGATTAAAGCGAGCCTCGATCTTGCTCGGCGACGAACGAATATCGAGTGGTACCGCTCCAACCATTTTCGAAACGATTGTTCGTTTTGAATCGCTGTTGCGATCTTCCCTCGAACGGTTGAAAAATAATGGAAACTCAATAATTTCTTTCATAAAGAAAATTATTTGTCTTCAAAAAATCAATATGTGCATGTTATTCTGTGATGTTTAATTAGTATTCGCTGAACAATTGAACTGAATATCTTGAACCAGAAGGACGTGACAGCCATTTTTCTAAAATCATTTCCCACGAAACACCGTTTGCGGTAACAGCACAAAGCCGTTTATATGTATCCGTGAGATTTCATCCGATACAAATCTCGACCGCTTCATCAAAGACTGCATAATTGTAATCTCGGAAATGTTACTGCAAAATTTTCTGCAGATTGGAGCAGCAATCTATCCGACATTCCCGGCGACGTCTTTGAGGGCTTCGTTTCGCGACAAACGCGTTTGAAGTTTCTTCTTAGCAAAGGAAACTTATTGCACACCTTCGGCCATATTTACCTCGTCGCATTAAAGTAGATAGATTCCCGGAAAATCGAACAAAGGACAATGTAAATGAACACGTGGTTAGCGTCGCTTCTATTAGTAACATTCGCGGAGAGTAGCTACAGATTTAGAAGCTCTGAAACCCAAGCGTCGAGGCAGACGTGAATAAAACATCGAGTTAAATCTGTGTCGAGCATTGTGTTCGACTGGGATCCATCATAAGGTAAAATATTACACGAGCGTTGAGTTATAGCTGACTCAAACGTTGGGGTAGGTCTGGGTCATCGGTTTAGCATAAGAGTTTAGCATAATACTGGCCTCTGACTCTGACATGCTGTGTTTGATCAAGCATCGCGATAAATCTACCTCAAGGTCTCAAGTAGGAAATTAGAGAACTTGGTTGTTTAATAGTTCAGAACTATTGTTTGGAATATACGTTCGCACATAGTGAAACAATGTACACACTACGTACTTACTAGTTGTTCACAACTAATACGAAGTAGAAAGCGTACTAACTGTTCACAATTAATAAAATGATGTGAAACATGTACTAGTTGTGACCAACTAGTAAAATGAAGTGAACTACGTACTAGTTGTGACCAACTAGTAAAATGATGTCGACTACATACTAGTAGTTCACAACTAGTAAAGTGGAGTGCAGAACGCACTAACTGCTCCCAACTAGTAAAGCGGAGTGCAGAACGTACTAGTTGTTCACAGCTAGTAAAATGAAGTGAACTACGTACTAGTTAGGACCAACTAGTAAAATGATGTCGACTACATACTAGTAGTTCACAACTAGTAAAGTGGAGTGCA
>CM052128.1:6763150-6809060 GCA_028454245.1 Halictus quadricinctus
AGCGGAGTGCAGAACGTACTAGTTGTTCACAGCTAGTAAAATGAAGTGAACTACGTACTAGTTAGGACCAACTAGTAAAATGATGTCGACTACATACTAGTAGTTCACAACTAGAAAAGTGGAGTGCAGAACGTACTAATTGTTCACAACTAGTAAAGCGGAGTGCAGAACGTACTAGTTGTTCACAACTAGTAAAATGAAGTGAACTACCTATTAGTTGTTCGCAGTTAGTAGAATGATGTGGAGAATGTACTACTTGTTCGCAACTTGTAAAGTGAAGCACAGAACGTACTAGTTATTCACAACTAGTAAAATGAAGTAGTCTACGTGCTAGTTGTGACCAACTAGTAAAATGAAGTGAACTACGTACTAGTTGTGACCTACTAGTAAAATGATGTGGACTACGTACTAGTTGTGACCTACTAGTAAAATGATGTGGGCTACGTACTAGTTGTTTACAACTAGTGGAATGATGTGGAGTATGTACTAATTGTTTACAACTAGTGGAATGATGTGGAGTATGTACTAGTTGTGACCAACTAGTGAAATGATGCGGACTACGTACTAGTAGTAAACTAAGTACTAGTTGTTCACAACTAGTAGAATGATGTGGAGTATGAACTAGATGTTCAGAACTAGTAAAATGAAGTGGAGAACGTACTTCGCAAGTAGTAGTATGAACGCTTCGGAAGCAGCTTTAATCATTACGATATATCGACCGTAGAGCCAACAATTTTCCGCATGCAATTTCCATACTAGAAATTTCCGCAGCTCTTCTACGAGCATAATCGAAGTGTATGAAGCTCGTCGCCCGGATGCTTTTTCTTTGCCCCTCCGGTTAGGAAAAAGGAAGACTCCTCGGCGCAGAAGACCCGACCCGTGAACAATACCGTAGCATAAATTTCTGAGAGCGCGCGCGCGGGCGCGGGCGCGGGGCTCGCTCGTAAAGGAGCAGCGATTTGAGAGCACCGATGCGTTTCGATTAGGTTTCTATTAACGGTGTGTCCCCGGTGTACTTCCGCGTGTAATCGTACTTTCATCGATACCCATCTGTCCCCGGGAAGCTCCGCCGAGGCGGGACGAGGAGGTTTCGCAACACGCGTTTCGGCCTCGTATCTCGTTTGCACAAGTGCCGGCGGTACACCTCTCCCGGGCTCATTATTATTCCGCTAATTTGCCTCCGCGAAACCGTTCCTCTGCTCTCCGCCGGCTTGCGAAACCCCCGGCACGATGCCTTCCGCGAGATATTCGGGCACCGGTGATTTCGAATTTATTGTTAACGATCCCCCGCGATGGCGCAACCGGCCGTTGCGAGATCCTTACTCCCCGGGAACCTGAAATCGCACGCGCGAAAATCCAAGCGAAAAATTCTAAACTAAATGTCCGATCTACGTAAAATCTACCCAGACTCGTAAAACTTGAAGCCTAGACCTCCATAGTTTTTCCCCTCGCGAGTCGCTCCACGATTTTTTGAACAGAAACGCGGAACAAAATTTTTTAAACTCCTCCCAAAAGTCACACAGGTGCCTCAACGATAGATCACGGCATCGCCGACACAGTTCTCGCTCAAAGTGCAATAAAATCGTGAAAAAAATCGCAGATCAACTTTTAAGGTCTCGTTGTGAAGGGGAAACTTTGCTCCGTAAGATCCCGTTGAAAGGAATGCGAAACGAAATTTACTGAACTCCCACCGAGAGTCTACAATCGAGACACGTAATTTAAGACACCGTCGAGACCATCGATCTACGCAAGAAACGGACCTGTCGTTATCACCGCGTGATAGTTCAGTCTCCGAGTACTTTGTGATTCACTCCGACGTAAAAGGTTCGGTTTTCGCGGGCTGCTCAAGGCTATTGATAAGAGTCTGATTCTTCGGTGCGCGAATGTAGGCTTCGAGACCGCGGGAATCCGATCACGTTCGCGTTTTGCGAACGAACGTCACGCGCTGGGAATGAAATTTTTAGGATACCGGATTTTAGGATACTTTCTTCTTCTCTTTTACCAGGGGGCCTCGATGGTCGCGACCTCGATACGTCAGTCTCATAAACACGTGGCTCGACGTGAAACTTTTCGGAGATTAATATGCTGCACCGGCCACGGTTAAGTTCTACCGATTCCTCATTTCTGTTGAACTAAATGATTTTCATAAAATTGTAGGGTTAGCGTTAAGAGGACAACCTGACGCGAACAGCTGAAACTTAATGAACTTCTGAGAATTTATTAAACCTTTTTTTTTTGGAAATTATCGGGTTATTTTGCTATAGTACTGAGGAGACTACACGAATTTTCTTCTCGGTCGGTGACCACGAAAACTAGATCGAAGCAATTTGTTTAAGACTGAGATGTTAAGATTTATGATATTAGAAGAAAGGACATATTTGTACCTATTATTTGTATAAGATAAAAATGATTCAGGATGAACCTAATTTAGGGTTACATTTGGGCACTCCTTGTTTCTCAGATGGTCACCATTCACAAGATTGATACTTCCAAGACATTTACAGTGGAGCCCCGTAACTTCCAAGCGAATCTCATTCGTCGCAAACGGTGAAACTAGCAGCCTACTTAAATCCGGAAAATGGGCAGCTACGGTAGAGGGAGAGGCGTGAATTTTAGTTTTATTGGAAGCGTAATGAGTGGTCTTACGAGGCTAATGGTTACCTGCCTCGTTAATTGCACAAACTTTAACAGCCACATGCAACTTCATCCCTTATCGTGCAACTATCGAGTTTCTAATTGTAACATGAAATCGCACAGTCTACGTAAAAACAATGAAGAAACATTATACGGCCATTTCAACAAACAATCTTTACGTTAATTTCATTAAGAGGAACGATTTTATTTGCTTGTTCCTACATTCGTTTCAATAAACATGCAAATCAATTCGATCGATATGATAAGGATCTTGAAATGCATAATTATGTGTAACGGCCATGAAAAGTCACAGGTAACAGTGACTATAAAATTTTACGTCCCTTAGGGTGATTAGTATACCGTGTCACACTATGCTTACGGTATCAGCATTGGCTATTAAAAAAGAAACAATTTACATTCCATCACGATTAGACTACTTGAATTTTTATGCAAAATAATAATTGTCTGCGTAGACATTTACTTCCTCTTGCAGTCATTTTAATCAGTTAGAAATCATGCAACGGCGTTTTTAATTCCATTAAAAGTTTTCACTGTTTTGCATCTGGTGTGCCCATTTTTTCCATAAATGCATGCAATGTAATTATGATATTGCAGAGGTTCGCGCTCGATTTCGTATTAAAAATAACAAAATTGTAATTAAGTCTCTGTTTTCTGGTTTGTCATAAAATTTATGCAGGATATTTGTTCAAGTTCCTTCGTAGACGGCGACGTAAATTTTTACTCACGTCTTCTTTTCTATAACATTAGGACGGTGCAAAATAAACCAGCAGCGTTAAAATTTACGTCACCCTCAGCGAAATAAAATGCTAAGAAATGTCCTGCACAAATTCCATTGCAAACAAGAAAACGGAGAACCAATTACAAATTTCGTTCCGCGGGGAACGAGAAACAAAACGACTCTTAAATCTTAATTAACTTCGCGTTTTATACGTTTCTAATTATCAATCCTCGCGGTACCGGCTCCGAGAGAATGTCCCTTGCCGTATTTAATTTCAGTTCTCCGGCCGTCACCAATCGTTCTAACGAAACTGCAAATAATGGCGCACGCCGAGTAGGCGAGGCCCCGCGAAAACTCGAATTTAATAACATCGTCGCTTCCGCCTCCTCGGGTCCGGTTTCCGCGATGATGGATGCGGCGCACACCATTCTCGAGACATAAGTCTTTCGCCACACGGATCCGCGAGTTTCGCGCGTGTCTCGAAGCTCGCGGCAATAACTTCCGCCCGGAAAACACGTACAAAACGCTCGAGTCGCCGCGTTATGGATTTTACAAAGCGGTTTCGGCTTCGCGGCGGCGGCGACGACGGCGACGCCGACGTCACGCGATACATCGCTTCGCGAACTATAACTCGCCGTCTGTATTCCGAAGAAACGGCTGCCGGGCAAAGCGAAGCCGTGCGCTGGATGCGACTCGGAATTCGCGACAAAGTTTTCTGCGCGAGATCGCGCGCTCTCGACTCGATGATCATTCCGCCGCGCCGCAAAGGCACCGCGATGAATGCCTTTGGTCAGTTTTGCGACAAAATAAAAGCTTTTGACAAATTTAACGCTAAACCTACCCAGCCCCAAACGACCGGTCTTATGGCAAAATAAAATTTCCACTGAATGATTTATTTGAGATAAAAGGGGAACTTGTGATAGAACTCTTTGAACGGTCGCGAAATGAGGGAAGTTCGACGATGTTTTTCACGTACAAAATTATGCTTCTTTAAAAAATTATTATGTACATCTTGTTGCGCCATATTTCAATAAAACTTGCTGAAAAATTCATCGCTCTATCTTAATTCTATCAGGAGCTGAGCGATCTTGACCCAAAAAATGGCCAGATGTTACCGCTGCGTGGCGTTTGGTTGTTTTTTTTTTCAGAAAGAGGAAGCTAGAGGAAGTGTAACGAGAATGTTTCCCATATTCCGCAACATTGCAGCTACGGTTTACACAAAATTTCATCTCTGTATCTTAATTCTACCAGGTGCTGCGCGATCTTGACCCAAAAAATGGTCAAATGTTACCGCTGTGTGGCGTTTCGTCGTTTTTTCCAGAAAGAGAGAGACACGGAAAGAGAAAAGAGAAAAGACAGAAAGAATTACTAAACAAATCGCCGGGGTGCAACGATCCGAAGGCTCGGCAACGTGCCCGTGCACACGTAAAACGAAGCGATGCGCCACTTTGTTTCGGTCGGTATGTCGATTCTGCGTCAATAGCGTCGCGTTCGATTGCGGACCACTACGGCGAGAGAATTAAAAGGACGCCCGCCATTGGTAATGGTTAAGAGAATTGTTTTCCCTCTGCCCTCGTGACGTTTCGTCGATTCCCAGTCGTCCTGCGGGAGAGGACGATCTTATCTACGCCTCCAGCAAGACGAATTATTGGAATTTCCGTTTCGGCTCGTCTTATTCCTCTCGTTCCACGATTTCGCTGCCGGTTGCCTAGCGCATCGTGTTGGCTGGCTGATAACGCGTACCAGACGTATTAAAAACGGTTCCGCGAACGACCGATAATTTTTAATAAAATTTCTACCTCGCCTGAAAAACCAATTTGGCTTATAACGTTCTGCGTTTGCGCATTTTTCATTAATCACTGCATGGACGGGACAAACACATTTTTTCACCGTGTTTCACGAAACTTTTCCAATTATTCGCCAAACGGAAGATCATGCTTCTTTCCTCCAACATTGATGTATCTCGAACCCTGATTCACGGTTTCAGGGTAATGCAAAGAACAACGGGAGAAGACGTTCGCAAGAATGAAAATTGAAAAATCCCGCGGAGCAGGTCGGATTCCCGCAAACTTGATTAATCCTGTTAGAACGGGGATTTGTTTATTCTGTTAATTGAGGCGCTACCGTAAGTGGTGTACCTGTTGTTGTGTGCGCAGCTGAGGTTCCAGACCGCGAAATCCTGCTCAAACATTTGGCAAACACGCGCGCACGGAGATCCGATCAAAATTCCGCAGCGTGGAAATCATGTTCTGTAACGAAATCCCGACGGAAACTTTTCCGTCGCGCTGTACCACTCCTCCGTTTCGACGACAGATTTTATTCAGAGCAGTCGACGCTACTTCTCGGACACCCGGTATGCAGCATTCGGCCGTCCCATAAATTCTGGAGAACTCCTTATTGATTTACACCGGGCCAAATAATTTCGTGTGTAGTACGCGATCTCTGGCAAAGCTTCGCGAAGTATAATTGCGACTCGGAGAAGTTCTCTGCGATTGTTTAAATTTTATTTGGGAGATGTTCCTCTGATATTGGATCCGTAATTATTAAAGTTCTCTCGCAGAGATTGAAATAAATTGCAGATCATCTTTGCATTTATCCCAGTCGTTTCCTTGTCGCTATCAAAATCTTAATCGTGTTTTAATTGATTTCATTTTAATGGAAGGATTAGTCTTCTTTACAATTTTTTGATTCAGAACCAGAGTCGCCAGATCAAGACTTCCACCGCTAAGCTTGCTAGATCTTCATCATACAGCTATGAACTGTCTAAATATAAATTCTCTCAATTTGCCACTCTATGCCAATTTATCACTGGAATTTTTTAATAGCACATTATAGGAGAAAACTCGAGGATTGCGATTATAAAACGATACTGCAATTCTATGCCACGATTCTTGACGATCGCGAACGCGCGCGTTTCAGCTACGTCAGATCCTCTCGTTTCATTTTAATGCCAGAACAAGGAAGTTCCATCAGCAGTATTTTCTTGATTGCTTCCATAATCTGCATGCTTACATTCGAAATCATTAAGCGCATCTTCATCTATGTGTGCTTTCCGTCGAACGAACCGTATGCACGGTCGATCTAAAAAGCCGTTCAGTTCCATAAACGAAATGCATAGTGTTGTCCATCTAGGAAGTTTCGTTAGATCACTATACGGGCGGGTTTGCGGGCAGAATGGCAAGAATTATTCGAGCACTGTGTACACTGGGTGCGGCAGTTACTGCGGTTACGCCGGAAACGATGTGATTTCTGTTGAATTTACACCGAAACGATAAGATAGGCCTGTTTACCGAACTGTTCTCGATACGACGCCTCGTTTCCCATAAGAAGAGTTCACCTGACTTTCCTTGAGTTTCATTCCTTTTCCTTGTAAACAGGCGCGAGCAACAAATTACAAACTATGAATATATTTTCAAGTTTATCAATCGCCGGGAAATAAAATCTCCAGAATTCGAAAAAATTAGAGTTGAAATATCTCTTGAACCAAGATATTTTCGACATACATAGGTCAATTTTTCACAGAGAATGACGAACTGCATCGAATAGTTCATAGAAAAATATATGTTTCTATTTTGAGAAATGAAGGTGACCTTCATATCACCGAAACTTTTTCATCTACAAAGAAACTGTTATCGTGGTCCTCTTTGTACTGAAAAACTTTGACCAATAAAGTTTTTTCATATTTTCAGTGGAGATAACGATGTGCTAATAAGCACCGGACTGCCTCCGGTTACTTATCGATACGCGTAGCAGAACCGGAGGATCGTTTGAACGCGCCGAATCCGTGAAAACGATGTTTTGCTCGCATTGAATAGTTAAAGATCAGCAGGAATGTTTCCTGGAACATTGTTTTCGCGGCGATACGGACAGCGATCGATGATAACGTCGGGCCGCGAGTTATTTTCGTCAGTTTTGGAAGTTTTCTCCGGTTTCCTTCGCCGATAAATCACCGTGCGATCCCGTAGATCCTAGGCGAGAAGCAGAAACCAGCGGTTTTGAACCTCGCGCGGAACAATGGACTACGGACGGGACCCAGCGAGAAATTAAATCATTCCGGCGAGTCAATTACGCTCGCAAGACGATAACGTGGGGCGCGGTGTACGAGGACGCTCCCGTAATGCATTCCGCGTTGCAACGGATCGGCTTTATGGCTGATTTCGCCGCGCGCGAACGACTGTATCGACGCGCCGCGCGAATAAATCCTGTCGCTGCACGGTGCCGCGGTTTCGCGAAAACACGACCAAAATTCGATACACCCGGCTTCTCCTGCTGTGGTAGACTTGTTCTGTATAGATCGCCGCGTCGAATGCAGCTTGAGTTTTTTAAAGGTATTAAATGGTTGCCGAGATACACGCCAATGAAGTTGAAGAACTTTTAAGCTCCCCGTTATCTGAAACAATCGAGCACGGACGTATTAACGACCTTAGGGTTGCATATCTAATAATAATAATACAGTAAAGTCTCGATTTAAGCACAATTCTCGGGTCCGTGCTGTGACCAGTGTCGCCAGATGAGGGGAGGGAGCACGAATCGAGGGGAAGAAGGTACCCCCTCTCTGCCAGTACCGGAGCATGCACGACAGAGACGAAACGCGTCACGTGACACGGCGGAAGCATGAGGGAATAGCGCGGTAGAAGGGGAAGTTAGGGTGGGGGAACAAGTCTTGATCTGGCGACACTGGCTGCGACATAGGTCCAGAGTTTCCAGATCAAGACTTGTTCCCCCACTCTAATTTCCCCTTCTACTGCGACATTCCCCACGCTTCCGCCGCGGACCAATCACGATGTACCTTTCTCGAAGATGAAACCAGCTTTGAAAATGAGACTGGAAAAGGTCCAAAGAATGCAACCGCGTTAGGTTTAATATTAATACCATGTACAATTGCGAAAAATCCAGCTGAATAACTACTGTAATTAATTTGTGCAGCTTAAACACAGCTCTCTGCGTTCCAGGAATTTTTACAGACGGCTTATTCGACAGTGAAACAATCAACGAATGCAAGAGCAGCTGAAAAACAAAACACTCTACAGAACTCTACGCAAATATAATAAAATTTTGCTGGTGAAAAAAATTAAAAGAGAAAATTTTGTTCAGCACTAACAAAACTTCTCTTTCGTCTTCTAATATTCTAAAAACAATAGTAAAACCAACTTAATCCACGCGAAATGATATTTGCTAGAGTATCAACATTAATTACATGCAATTTAGAATTTGTTACTTGTTTATTACACCGTACAGTAAACATGTAGAAGATAAGCAGTTGACTCCTACTTTTGTTAGTCGCTGTAATCAGTAGATTACGTAAAAAATGTATTCATATTCGTAAATTCTTATGTTATCTGCACACTTTTGTATGCCACCTATTTTGTTTTGCCATAAATGCATAAAACCCACAGTCTAGTAATCGTCACTTTGTGTATACCTTCATGCAAATTTTCGAAATTTCGCTAAAATGTCGAGAACCTGAAAGGGAGAGGGGACCGCCGATTTTCCGCCATTATCGCGAGCACTATCTGCGACTTCTTATCGCTGTTTTCAACATTCGCGATGCCGGCCGGCAGCCCCAATTATGCGAACGGTGGCCGACAATACCGGCGATACAATGAAGATCGCGCGAATACCGTTATTACGCACCGTTTTATACGGGTCACAAAACCGGCATCGAGTTTTTCCGGGTAACGAGAAATAAATTAACAATCCGTTGCGCGGCCGGAAACGCGTGTGAATTGATCAATACATATACCGTAGTGCTCGATTCAATTTGCAAAATCTGTTACGCTTAAATTTGCACCACTCTCCGAACGTTCAACGCCACGAGCACTGCGGAGCCTTATCTCGATGGACGAGGAAAAAGACTAAAATTACTCGAGGAAAGTTGACAAAAAAATTTCAAATTTAAAATCAAATTAATTAATTTTTTTTATTCAATTTTAAATTTTTGTCTTGCCTTTTCAAACGTAATGGATTGTCGTGATTTTTCTGATTAAAACGAGTCCAAACACGACGTAAATCGGACTAGTTTTACAGACCTGATGTAAATAACAAAATTAGGAGCATACGCATGATTGCTGTATATGAAATCTGTAAAAGTAAACCGATTTATGTCGTGTTTGGACTCATTTTAATCGGAAGAATCTGAACAATCTATTAGTACCAGATTTGGGAAGACAAGACGAAAATTGCCGAATTTGAAAGTTTGTTTATATCTAATTTCCTTTTGAAGTCTCGAAAGCCGATACTCGACGCATTTATCTCGAGTCGAATCCTCGAACAGTAACGCAAAAATTTGACTTCCAGATCCCAAACTTCGCAAATTTAAACGAGCACTGCTGTATACAGTTTCGCCTGGATCGCGTCCGTGAAAAAAAAATCCGCTTAATTGTACGCCCGCACACATTTATTTTCCGCCAGGCCGCGGACTCAATTAAATTCTCCCCGTAATTATCTATATATTATTCCGCGAAGGACTCTGCCGCGCTCCTATTTCGCGTTAATTGTGAAAAACGGTTTTTCAATTTTGCCGCGTCGCAAACGCTGCGCACCACTTCCGGTAAATTTGGCTGTCGTGGTCTTCCCATGCGTTCATTAGCGAATTTACGATCGCGAATATTGCATCAGGTCCAATCCCTGACGCGAAATAGATAAAATCAATTTTGGAACTCGCTGCACAATATTAGTAAATTAATTATGCGACCGGGTATACAGTATTTCATCGGTCGATGAAAAATAGATTTTAGTAATTAATCCTACCAATTCGTTCAAAAGAACGTTTGTGGTAACATTGATTTTCGATTCAGATGTTCCTAAAGCTATGATCGCTTCCGGGACATTTGACCAGCGCAGTAGTTCCGTGCTTCTCCTCGCGAAGTTCAAAAACCTCGATATAGGTTAGATTTAAAATACATCCCCAGATAAAAATCGAGCAATTCGATTATAAGGAAAGAATTACAAGAAAGGACGAGCATGCCGAAGAATGTCGTGAATAATTTTCTTTAAGCGTCAGGAGTGGTCTTTACAGGTTTCACTCACAAAAGCCGATAACCTGCAGTCTGCATAGAATATTATTTCAATAGTGTAGAACCCATTCAATGCTAAACCGTTTAACTTGAAAAACGAAGTACCCTATTATGACAAAAATATTGAAGACACGATTCGATCGAACCGTTCCAATAATAAAGAATACTTTATTCACTTGAAATTTCGCTTTCCACGTCAAATATTATTTTACCCGAAGCGCAGTGTCCAATGTTTTCGTTGAAATTTCATCCGAGCCCCCGGGGTATCGAAACAAAGCAGCCAGGAGGGAAAAAAGATATCAAACGGTCGAAAACAGTTAATGCGTGCGTATATAGGTAATAGCGGACGCGTGTTACGACGAGCTACCGGTGAAACGCAAGTCTCAATTACGCTAACCTAACCCAGGCCTTCAGAGAAATCGCTCGTTACAGATAACGCTTGAAATGCGCGCGAAAAGCAACCACTCACCTCTTATCGTCCAATTACTAAGCGAATGTAGGACTCGGGCTAATAGCTTCATTTTTCTAGGTATTTTCACTTGGTCCCATTGTGCTCGTCGCTATTCAAACGTAACCCGCAGAGAAAAACACCTGAAGATGGTTTCTAACCTCAAAGTCGACTGTGCTTTGTTCGATTTGAATTTTGGCGTAGGGAGGGGGAACAGCGCGGCAATTACGAATTCATCTTCCACGTTTTCAAACTTAGACCACAGACGAGGTATAGGATAGACCTATCATCCAATGTATTTTTGTGGCCCACATTTTGGGGTCACGTAACCCCATTACCACTTTCATGTCACATCTTGTATTACCAATTGGAACTAAAATTTGCTGACGGAATCCTCAGTGGTAGGAATTAAAATCGAAAATAGCTATATATAGTCACTGCAGTCTCGCGAATACGAGAAAATAAACGAATAATTCTAAACACCTCTGATTTTTTGAACAGTCAATATTTCAGGACATGAGACATGAAGTCCCATAAGATGATAGGTCTATCCTTATACCTCGTCTGTGCTTAGACCATATATACTTTTCAGATAATGAAAAATAATGACACCGTGCATTAAACAAATCGTTCGTCTATGACAAATATAAGCTATGTAAATGTGCCGTTTCCTAACCTAGAAGTTTTACAGTTTATCTCGCCGCTGTGTTGGTTAAGTACGATGCGGCATCGTGATAAGAGACAACATTTGCAATACTAACACACTATGTATAATGTGTGAATCATGACGATAGTGAAGATACATAGAGAACCGGAGAAAGGATTCCTCTACTATTTGTTCTCTTATTTTGATTGGAAAGTAAAACAGAGGTTAGAGTAAATAATTCCATTCGTTGCAATATTATTTCAGTGTTCTGATTTCAATTTGCTTCTACAATATCAAGCACATTGAATAAATAATAAAAATACTTGGCAACTGAAGGAAGGGTTGTCTCCTTATTGTTCCCTTATATCAGGTATGAAAATAGAAACTGGGGCAAAGTAATTTCATTCGCAAGAACAATGTTACGAATTACGCCAATGCCTGGTAATTTATTACGGTAATGCTGTACCATAGTGAATAAATAACAAAGAAGCACAGAGGATTGGAAAAGAGTCGTTTTACTGTTCTTTTCTTTAGCAGGAAAATAGAAAGAGATTAGGTTAGAGCTGCTCAAGATTCCTATCAGCGGGCAAGGGCGCCCGTGGGCAAAGCTACGGGCAAGTGACTTAGCGGAGTGGGGGTAGGCCACGCAGCTGTGACAAATACATGCAGCCTTGCCCGTGGGGGCGTGGTCTTCTGCCCACGGAGGTGTGGCTTCGTGCCCGCCGTGTATGCCTAGGGTAAGAAAATCGCTGCCCGTACGGGCAGACGCTGAACAGCTCTGGGTTAGGGTAAATAATTCGATTCATTAAAGCAGTGTTGCGACCGCCGTCAATGGAGGGTTTGAAGCAACATTTTCGTCGAGTGTCTAGTTAAATGGCGGCTTGAATTTAGCATCTCGTCCCTAAAAAATGGGCTTTTCAGTGGAGAAGTTTGCCGACCCTTGATTCCCGCGGCTTTTTGAAGCCGCTCAACGAGTCGGTCTCGTCTACGGTTCTCCGTCCCGCACTTTCGTCTCCGTTCGTTCTTAACCTCGTGACGGCCACGCGACGATAAGCTCGCGTTATGTGTTATTACCGTTAACGCGGTCGTTTAAAATTCCTTCGCGTGGAATTGAACGCGATATGAACGCGACATTGGCGCCGGCCGGGGAGGTGGGGGGAACCGAAGAAGAAGAAGAAAAAAAAACGTCATTCAGGTATTCGACGAGCTCGAAAACGTCGGATGTAGTGCATAAAATATGAGGCCGGTCGACATTTAACCGCTTCCAGAATAATTAATGCGTGACCAGGGGAACAAGCGGTGTAGGCGAAGGTGCGTTACCAGGTTTGTGGCGCGCAATGTAATTGGTGTATGTGTCGGGTCGAAACTTTCGGCCCCTCCCTCCACGGGCGCGACGGACGAAAAAAGAATAATTCAGACAGAATTATACAGTCTCGAGTGACGTCAAGTATTCCACTTTCTAACGTCCGATAAAAAAAAAAGAAGATTGGTATCTCTCCACGTAGGACGATGATACCTTATCGACCGGTTCGATTCTGAAACATTCCGTAATTCACGTCGGAAAAATTTCCGATGAAAATGGGTCAGATAAGTGTATTTTTGAAGAACTGTGCACAGATATCCGTCTCGACGATACGTATAGATAGAAATGAAAAAATATTGATCGCGGCGCGGGAAAGAAAGCCGGCCTTGATTTGTTCGTTTTGGTATTCGAACGCGAACGAAGCGACAACGCTAACAGCGTTCTAATCGGTCCACGTGATGCATCAATGTCATAACAACAAGCTAGTCAGGCCAAAAACATTGACAATATATTTCGCGTGACGCAATACCAATGACAATCACGGCAATCGAATGCGCTAAAAGCGCGCGTAACTTGCGGCGAAGTAAATGATTCGATTATACGACTCGAATATAACCGTACTAATCGCAGCGCGGCTGGTAGGGGGGTGTAAACTTGCCGTTAGCAAAATTGTGTTGGGGGGGGGGGGGGATCCGCATTAATTCTCAAGCGGCGGAAATTCATTTATCGACGGGCCGTATTGCAACGGCGATTTTCCGAAAATTCCCTGGCCCGGTGTGTATTCCGCGTAATGGAATTGCCTCGCTTGTAGATGAACCTCTCCCCCACTTTCATTCCACCCGGTACGCGCAAATCGTACGCGCATTCGTCGTTAATGACAGTTTAACTAAATCCACGGATCGGTCCATTATCGTTCCGATACGATTCCACGAATACCATTTCCGTAACGAGCAACAATCGTGACTTTCACGTGTTTCGGCCGTAATCGCGTTCTCCCGAGCCTATTGTCCCCGTAGAACCGCTGCCAGAAGAGCTCTGCTGGAATCGCCGCCGGCCATATCTCATTCATCCTATCAAGAAAGAGACCATAAAATTTTGCATTCTGGAGAAAGTGCTGCCAAACCCGTCTCCTCCATCTTATTCAACGAAACGCCCCGCTAATGGCTCGCGAACTATATAAATTTTCCGCTTTTCCGCTCCTCGAGTTCACTAGGGCAAGGGACCCGATTACCGTGGAGGGGTACCAATTACTGTGCCTGCATTAATTAGACATAATTTTAAAGCATACGAATATTAAAAAAGAGATATGTAACATATACGGTGACTCCCACTCGGATGCTCTTAAAAATCGCATAATTTTGTCAATATTAGACTATACTACTTGAATTTGTTTTTTTTTTTTTGAGAAGTTAGAACAATTGGTTTGTTACATAATGTGAAAAGAATGTTTGAATAAAATTACAATTGGTCGAAATTGCGGAGAAAGTACTGAAAGTTGTATTTTGCAACTTCTTTATGCGGGCTTGTATTAAAAATGTTTAATGTACGCTTTGTACATTTGTATGAATTATACGTATTCTGAATATTTCATCCAAGTCGGTCAACGTTGCAACGATTTTGACGAAATTCTCAGAATATGTATAATTCATACAGATCTACAAATCGTACTTTCTAAGTTTTCGATGTAAGTCCAAGTAAAAAGGTTGCAAAATACAACTTTTAGTATTTTCTCTGCAATTTCGACCAATTGCAATTTTTGTAAAAAATTTTTGTCACTTTACGTAGCAAACCAATTGTGCTAACTTCTTTTAAAAAATTCAAATAATATAGTCCAAAATTGACAATGTTATGCGATTTTTAAGAGCGTCCGAATATTAGTGCGAGTCACTGTACATTAACTGTAGTAAACTAATTGTTCTAATATTAAACAACTGTCCTTTTCAAAAGTGTCCTAGTATTACCGTGCACGTGCCTCACGCGCACAGGCATGTCCCAGTCAACATCGAAGTATCTCATGTTCGCATTCCGAATTAAAAATAAATGAAATATGAATAATAGCGCGACGAAAGAGGTTCTTTTGTATCAATCGGCGAAGGTATCGGGTAACTGCATAACGCGAGATCGGGTCTCGATGCACGTGTCCTTGCAGGTCGGACGACGCGTCGGTCAACTCGCTCATCAACCCGAGCGATCTTCACGAGGAACCTTTCACTCGTTTTATTAATCATTACCGAAGTATGCCGTCTATTCCGCAGACCCGACCGGTGAAAACCGGCTTTCCTTCATCAATAAAATCGCCTTTGCAACGTGTTGTAAAGATGAGTCATAGCGAAACTATGAATGATATCATATTAATTATCTCCGATCTTCGATTTTCTACCGACAAAAAACCGGTACGGCGCTCCATCGTTCGAAAATCCATTCGATTCTTGTTGAAAATATTTTCGCTCTGTGTTTCAGCTACTGAAAAAGGTGTCCACTATTTTTGGTGGCTGTACAAACCTAGAACATTGTAACGGACTCAATTACTGTGGGGGTACCAATTACCGTGCCTGTATTGATCATACTTATTTTTAAAGCATAATGAATATTGGAGCCCCAAAAATGTTGTACTTCCGTGAAAGAGGTGATTCCTGAAGTCATTTGAAGTAACTTTTCCCTTTGCGAAAATCTTCTCCGTGGCTTCGTTAAGGAGTTATCAACGAAAAACGCAGACCAATCAGAGCGCAGTTATGGCGGACGGCGACAAGTCCCGCTGAGCGTGGCGATGGCATTGGCTAAGCCGAAGTCCGTCCGCTGTAGCCCCGCTCTGATTGGTCCGTGTTTTTCGTTGATAACTCCTTAACGAAGCCACGGAGAACATTTTTCCAAAGGAAAGAGTTACTTCAAATGACCTCAGGAATTGTCCCTTTCAAGGAAGTACATTTTTGGGACACCCTGTATAACATATATTAACTGAATTCAATGAAAAAGTTTAATATCTCTTTTTTTAATATTCATTATGCTATAAATAATCACAGTAATTGGTACGCCCGCAGTAATTGGGTCCCTAACCCTCAAACTAGATGTCCAATATCAACCATGACAGAGAATGTTCGGTTAAAATCGTAGAGATGATTTTTGCATGATTAGAATAATAAACTAGATCTGTAGCTGACGAGGTTTGGTTGTATTATAGTTTTTGAAACGAAGTTCGAACAGGGGGGAGGGGTTCGGACCTTGGGAATACAGTAAAAGACGAGCAGGTGTGCCGCATTCCTTTAAACGGAACCCCGACGTACCCGGCGGAGTAAGATTACTGGTTCCACGAGCAACAAGACCAACCAGACAGAATTCGCGGGTCCGGTTCCACGGCGAATCGAACGTGAGGCGCGGGTACTGCGGATGGAGCGAATACAGTAACCTACGGGGGGTGTCACCCTCCGGATCCCGAGCTACATTAACGTGTAATGCGAACAAATATTCCACCCGCATTTTTGTATCGGTCACAGTTGGGGATGGCAGTAACCCGCAAAGTTAGGGGGTCGTAAACCCAATCGAATACTGGCACACCGATTTGTAAAAAGAAACGAACAAATAATTTTTGTAGGTTCCTGAAAGCAAAACGGTTCGCTTCGCTATAACCTAAATAGTTGCTGGTTGGTAAGAACACTGTGCACGACCACGCGGTGTCAACTAGCAACTCTGCGTGTATTCACGAACCAATCCATCTTACTCCTCCTCGGAAACCTAACACTTCGACTCGACCATCCATCGGAGCCGTCAACAACAATGATCATACGTGGAAGTAGTGTTCACTAGTAGTGTACCGAGCCTGTGTTTCGACAGCTGCTAGTTCGGAGTACAAGAGACCACTCGAACATGTAGCTCTCAATAACGTCACCATATTCGTTCCACTCGGCACATATACTCGCGCACGAGGGATCACAAAGTGGGCGAAGCGAGAAAACAATCTTGCCACGCGTTAGCTCTTCGCACACATGCTATACGTATCAAACGGTCCCGTTTGCGAGGCAAAAAAGAAAGAAAGAAAACGAAACACCGTGCTATTGTCTTCACAAACTTCTGCATAGAAAAAAAAAGAAAAAAAAATAGAGTCGATACATCATCCTTGTCCCCCGACTGAAAACATTCTGTGATAAAGGCATATCTCTGTTCCAGGTGTGCTAGGCCCGTATAAAGGGTTAAGCGAGAGAGACACGCTCGAATACCACGCATACATCTATCCACGCAGCACCGTTAACTTGCACACCACATGGTCGGGGGAGATCGGTCGCGTGTCACTCCGGGGAAAGAACATTTTTGCTCGGATCTATTTACCCAGACTTCGGTGGATCGTGATCGACGGTGAAGTTGAAAAGGCTGAGCCGCACAAAGGTCCGGGATTCGGAGGTTCACTGTCGGGAGATCGGTTACTGGACGTACACACTGTATAGACGATGCCGGCGCGGAATTCCTTACACGCGTAACTGTTCGACGCTCGGAGGATCCCGGACACACGGAACGTATCGCGGCGAAATCGGAGCCGAAAAAGAGGATCCGTGAAGCTGGATGAGAGTGGAAAGCAGGACGCGGGTTTGCACGCACGCAGCGAGGCTCTCGGAGGCGCCAGGTGCGACTGGACACGATTCAAGATTCGAACGAACGCACTCTCGAGAGTTAAATGCAAAAGTCGAGCCGAAGGAATATCTCGCCTTGTCACACGCGTACCGCTCCCGTGGCGTACGACTGCCTTCCGCCAGCGGGCCGCTCGATTACTACAAATCTCATTGATACACACCTTCTTGTGACCTAGTAACGAGAACACCTCCAGATGCACATCCCGTGCGTCGCACATACGTGTACATCCGACACTGCAGAGCCACTGAGCATCGCCGAGGTTAGGATGGCGAAGTGGGGACACCTGTTCGACATCCGTAACCAGCACCAGCACTTTCTATGCTCCCTGATGGCCGTGCGTGGGGATATGCCGTCTATCGATACCCTTTCCACGACTCGCCGATGCACGCACTATCGAGAACCGCCTCGACTACCTCGAGATTTATCGGACACGGACCGACCGTTCTGCGGCCGCCCCATTCACTGCCGACTCGCCACCATTGATTCGCTAATCGCCATTGCAGCGACATCCGTGGCCATTCTTTAAACTAACCTCGATCTTTCACTTGGTCGGTAAAGTCGCAGTCCGATATGAACTTGTAATTATCTTCTATAGCTATTATTTATTGAAAACAAAAATTTACTAAAATTTACTTGTGCACGTTTTGGATTTTTCTTTCGATTTTCTGGGTTTTTCGTACAAAAAGCCATGATTTCGAGGACTCTACGAGTTGCTCTTAAAATGCATTCTGGTAAGAATTTTCGAATGTTTAGCAGTTTAAATTAACATTCTAGGATGAAACTGTATGATTGAGACATTTACTTAGTTTGAGAAAGGAGTATGCCCATACCGTATTTACGACATAATTTAAACTTCTCGCGTTTGCTCTCTGTAGGTAATGTAGAATTTCTCTTGGGGTAAAGACTTTTAGATTGTCGCTTCTGGAGCGTTACGCGTCTATGGCGACAAGTTGGCCGAGGGAGAGTGATTTTGTGGACACAGCAAAGTCGCTGGAATAAACGCGCTGAGATCCCGGATCAAGTCGGGTACCGATTGACGTCACCGATAGGCGGCCAAGATGGTTGTCAATGTTGATAAGTGGTTTGGTTACACGGAGAGCCAGTGATACAGCCGCAACCGACAGGGGCCCCACGCTCGCGTAATTATGCCTGTGAAATAGGAGTCGGGCTCGCGGACAAGGAAACAGGCGGCCGTCATCGTGGCGCGGGATGGCGGACAACGAGGATGCGGAACAGGAGATCTGTCGAGCCTTGGATGTCGTTCAATCCATGATTGACATCTCCGCCGATCGACTGGAAGGCTTGAGGACACAATGTTCGACCAGCGCGGAACTCACCCAACAGGAAATTCGCACGCTCGAGGTACCGTCGCGAAACCGAATAAACGCGTTCGGGGTCCCTTCCTGATTTTCGCTCTCTATGTTACGTTTCGGCCGCGGTCGCCTTGACCTCGTGAAGGGCTACCTTGTCCGATTGTCAACAAGTTGCAAATGCATTTCCTTATCGACTCGCTGCGAATATCCCCTGTACGCGTGTCGGAGGTTTCTGTGCTCGACGATTTCGATATTTTCAATCGGTTACGCTCGTCAACGTATTCGCTGCAATCTTGTGATGATACTATTTAGATACCACTCTTTTGTGTGGATGCACAGTGATACGGAAACGTATTTGTACATTGTTGGTTTTTGTTTTTGATTGTTGGAACTGCTCACTTGCACAGTACTTATTGCCGGATTACTGTGCAAGAATTTAATTTTTTAATAAATTTATTATTGCAGTAGAACAACTTGTCCACTGTACATTTTCATTCTTGTTATGTCTTACTGACACATGTAATTATAATTTGCAAGATTTGATTTTTATTGTTATCATGATTTCAACTGTGTTTCAGGGGAAGCTTATTAAATTATATTCCAAACAACTAGTAACCAAAGCCAAACTGGCTGTAGAATCGTTGCCTGAAGAGATGAGACAGTATCCGTCTTTGCAACAATGGTTGCGTGTAGTGGGACTTACACAAGAGTCTATAAAGGTATGACCGTCTCTTGAAAGATGGTTGTTTTGAAAGATCCTATTACAAAATTGAAATGTATGTTCACATGATGTGTATTGATTTCAGATGGTTTGTTCTAAAGCTAACTCGTTAGAAGCTCTCAAAGAGAAGTCTGAACACGAGTTAGGTAGCATGTTGGGAGAAAATAATGTTAGGCACAAGGAAGAATTACGTAGACTCTGTAGGGCATTGCACAATCTTCGTCGGTATATGGGTATGATTTCCTTTAATTTGTTTCCACGAGGATATAAATGATTACTCTGATATTGCAGACATCATTGTACAATGGTGTATTTCTGTTTTTAGACGTTCTCTTAAAAGGAGATATGGATAATAGCGATATGACTTTATATTGGGATTCTTGGGATAATCACCATTTGCGTACTGGAGCATCCCCTAGGTTATGCCGGTCCCGTGCAGCAAGAGGTTCTATTCCCTCAGAAGACAGCATTCCATATCATAATAACAACAATAATCTTAACAGTGATATATTAGCACAAGCTTCTTCCGTTACATCTTTATCATCGACTAGTCCGCCTTCTACCCCTCTTTTACAAAGGTCAGGACGTGGTGAGTAATACAAAAAGTATCTCTTTCTCTCCAATGTCCTTTGTATTGCGTAGAATACAAAGCTGTATCCTTCTTCTGTATTATGAAACATCAATATGTTTTTATTTGCATTTTTTTTTTAACAACAGGAATTAAATTTCCAACAACTCCCCCTCCCTGTAAGAAACATCAAATAGGTTTACAGAATACAATATCACAACCAGAAGTATTTCCATTGACTAAGTCAAAATCTCATGAATCGCAATTAGCAAACCGTCTTGAAAATGGAGATACAGCTTCAAGGTACATGGACTTCTAATAATTCTATTGTACATTCTTTCAGATGCGTATCAAGTATTTTTCTATACTTTTTGCAGTTGTGGAAACGATCATGTCGGCTCTGTGGGAAGAAGAAATCGTCTACCGACAGAGACAGGATCTTGCAGCAGTAATGCAGACATTACAGGGGAAAATCTGTTGCTGAATAGTAATAGCCCGATTAAGTCACCACCATACTGTAACGCGGAAAACGAAGATAACAGTTTTAAGGGAACAGGTGAATACGATTCTTCTACGATTCTGGCAGTTCGGGTCGGAACGGGTCGACAATTTTATTCGGGATCGAAACGGGTTCTCGAAAATTTCGGGATTCTCGACAATTCCGATATATTCGAGGGTCCTGAAATATTCGAGAAGTCGACTCGTCTCGACCCGTTCCGACCATCGGATTTTCGAGTTCTCGCACACCTCTAGTATTTACGAATATAAATACTGTGTGTTTACGCATTTACTAGCCATTGATTTTCTCGCAAACGATCAGTGTCAATAATGTTGCCAATATTTTAACGTTTCGCAGTAACAAGTCTCCAAGTGCCAAAGTCACCGCGTACTCCGACTGTAACCCGGGGAATGGGGCATATAATTGCTCACCGCTTTACCAAAACGTTTAAAATGATAACGACTTGCGATTATTGCGATAAGCAGATATTCATGGACACTGGTTTGAAATGCACAGAGTGTAAATATAAGTGTCACCGAGATTGCGAATCCAAAGTACCACCTTCTTGTGGCCTACCTCAGGAACTCTTCGACGAGTTTAAAAGATCTGTACAAGGCGACGGTAATATTCATGATAAATTACACTGTCCAATAAAATAACAATTTACCCAACAATATTAACTGTGACCGATATTTTCAGCTATGGTAAATGTTTCTCCGATATTAAGTAAGCCTGGCATTACGTCTCCCAATCACCACAACTCAAATCTATTGAGCTCTCGAAAGGATCGAAAACGATCGCATCCACATTCTTCTGTGAAAATCACTTTTCCGGTGCGTGAAATATTACTTGGTTTAATTTCGAGCTATCAAGAAGTAGGTATACAATATTTTGTAATTATATACATTTTTTCAGGGCGCGGATTCTAGTTCAAATACCTCGAGCTGTAACAGCTCAACGCCTTCTAGTCCAGCTTTGCTACCTGCCAATACTAGCCAAACTCCACAGGCACCTGCCAAACCACAGTTCCATTTTCCAGGTAACTATACTTTCCCTATACTATGTTGTAACTATATTGAAGTTGCTCAAAACATCGATTTCTACAACGTATCGAAAAATCATCGAAATCGGCGGGTAGGCAGTAGCTGTTCTGCGAGTTCGCCATTTTTCCTGCAATTTGTCTCGCATAATCATCGATCAGAAACTTATCGGAGTTTACTTTCAGATGTTCTGCTCAATGACAAAGGTGTCACGTTAGAGACCCATCGAATCGAAGGTACAACTGTATCGAGCGATAGCGAAAGAACAGTGAGCGTGTCCGGATCTGGTAGCGTCAGCACAGATTCTGAACGAACACCCGTTAGAGTCGATTCCCAGGATTCTCAAGTCTCTGATGGAGAACCAGGTGACAGTCGTTGGCCACGACAGAATAGTGTACGTACCTTTCACGGAATTACATTTTATTATTAGTTCACTGTGTCATATTAGAATGTTTGTTGTTACAGTTGTCGATGCGAGAATGGGACATTCCATACGATGAGTTGAAAATTGGCGAACCTATAGGTACTGGAAGATTTGGTACCGTGTACAGAGGCTATTGGCATGGTAATGTTGCAATTAAAGTCCTGAACATGGACTATTATTTAGACGATGATAAAACATTGGAAGCATTCAAGTTGGAGGTACAACATTTTTTTTATCGTTCGATCGCGTTTTTATTAATTACATTATGTCGCGTAGTTATATTCTTGGCACTCGAGAGAATATTTTCTCTCTCTCTCTCTCTCTCCCTCTCGTATAGCTTATTCTAACGCTTGTACCAACGCGACAATGTTTATTGAAATTTTAAGGTGGCTACATTCCGAAAAACTAGACATGAAAATCTGGTTTTATTTATGGGAGCTTGCATGAAGCCTCCTCGCTTGGCGATAGTGACTAGTATGAGCAAAGGCATGACTCTTTACACTCATATTCATCTGCGTAAAGATAAGTTTAATATGAATAAAACCACTATCATCGCTCAACAGATTTCTCAGGTATAATTATATTTGAAATGTTAAACAAATTTCTTAGGAGAATCAGTATTCCTACGGAAAATTGATTGTTTTCTTATTATTATCCAGGGAATGGGATATCTTCATGCTCGTGGCATAATTCATAAAGATCTCAAGAGCAAAAACATATTTTTAGAAAACGGGAAAGTTGTAATAACTGATTTCGGATTGTTTAGCGTAACAAAGCTTTGTTATGGAAACAGGTGATTAGTGTAATTTAACGATGGTTCTTCCTACCATCAGACCGTAATTTTAATTTCACAGTTGACACTTTTTCTTTGTATGCAGAAAAGGGAATGCACTAAGTATACCACCTGGATGGTTGTGTTATTTAGCTCCTGAAATTGTTCGACGACTGAGACCGCAACAAAATCGGGATCAGGAAGAGTTACCTTTTACGGAAGCTTCTGACGTTTACGCATTTGGGTCAGTGCAACAAGTTGTAAAATATATGTTTATTCACAAAATTTATTTTTAATGAAATAATTAAAACGATATAAACACTACATGTAAGCTTAATATAACAATAATAGAAATATTCCATAACAGGACTGTATGGTATGAGCTTTTGTGTGGAGAGTGGCCCTTTAAAGGACAGCCTCCCGAAGCAATCATCTGGCAAGTCGGCAAAGGGATGAAGCAAACTTTAGCTAATTTACAAGCCTCCCGTGATGTAAAGGTATAATTATATTAAATATACAAATAAGCAGCATTGTAGACATTTCTTGGTCGAATAAGTTCACAGAGATATCCGTCTTGACTCGGAAATGCCTACAGTGATGCTGCATGGTACATACAACTTTCTTCATATTTGCTATGACTTTACCGTCAAATTTGTACAATATTTTAATATAAATTTATTCATCGTGTTTATAGGACATCTTAATGCATTGCTGGTCATACCGCGTAGAAAGTCGACCCGACTTCGCAAAATTGTTAACTACTCTGGAAAAGCTGCCTCGCAAAAGGTTAGCACGTAGTCCTTCTCATCCTATACATCTTTCTCGTTCTGCAGAATCCGTGTTTTGAATACAATTTAAGTCCATTAAAAAAAAAATACACTGTTGTTCTCGTAGTGTAAATATAGAGCTGTGCAATTAATTGCCAGATCTTTGTTCGTGACAGGTAAAATAAAAATAATCACTGAAGGGTTCGTTTTGTCTGTTCTTATTTATAGTAAACGAAGTGAATCGTCAAAATTATAAAAAAAAAAGAAAAAAATCACTCTGGTTTTATTGTTTAAGTAACTGTGTACGGTTTGTACGTATATCCTGTTTCGTTCTTGCACAATAAACACTATATAAAATGTACAAATTTATTATTAAGGAGAAAATTAAATGTGTATTCGGGAACACCCGGGAGAAAGCAAAGGACACACTTGCCTTTTTTTTTTTTTAAATTACGAAGAAAGATATTCGTCCGTGGACACTTTTTGTAATTCTTGCAACTGTCTTTGAAGATGAGCAACCCGTAGTTTATTTAAAGCTATTCTTTTCTGGAACGTCAATATTAAGGGTTTTGTAATAGTGTCTGTTATGTGTACCAACGTCCGCGTTCTCACTGAAATAATAACAAAATTTATTATCCGTTGTCACCAAACTAAAATTACCGAATTCGAAAATAATTACACCGACCGGCATTGTTGTGTATACTGGCAAGAATATCTTGATTATCTGTACATTCTCCCGCCATCTCTTCTTCTTCTTGAACCAAGATTTTTGGCAATTCTGTCATCGTCTGTGAAGCAATGGAAAAGTGAATATTCCTGAACAAAATTTCAAGCAGAATTAAATGTGTTATTTAAAAGTGTACTTTTAAACACTTGTCCAATATTGGGGTATGCACAATTTCCAGTGGAATTTGTCTTGCTACGCCATGATGCGATTGGAAACAGGTCAGAGAGATTTCTTGCTCCTGCAAAAATGTACTATTATTGGCACCACAGTTAAAAGATATAATTATAAATACTACCTTAGATTCTTTGCTCTCTGAAAATACTGAAAATATCAATCCCACAAAATTGGGATCCATCATTTGATACGTTGTTTGAGTTGCGATATCTAGAGGATTATTTTAATTATTAGAACAAAATTGATCATCTCTCATATTTAACAAGCAGTTAACAGGTAAATTTACCAAGGTGTGATGGACAAACTGTGATGTGTGGATGTGAGTGATACCAGCCAAGAACGCGCACAGGGTGTTTTAATTCCTCTGTTAACCGTTCTGCTTCATTAACAGCTTCGAGTAGCTGTACACTAGAGATCTCTACCCTGTCTTTCTTTTTATCCAACCGTCGCAAAATAATAACAGCAACAATTTGTGCGATGCCAGATACTATCTAACGTAAATTGTTTATGAAGAGATAGATGTATTTTTTTGGATGTTACAAGTATGGTTTAAAAAAATATATAAAAATAACAAAATATGATAACATACATTTCCCATCAAGAGACCCATTACTTCGAAGCTCTCTGTTGAGAGAGCATGCTGCAGGCACACCATATACACATCAGTGTGTAATTCTACTCTTTTCAGTGGAAATTCAGCCATTATAATACCCTTGTTGTCAATATAGTCCGTAATGTGTGTAATTAAAACTGTGAATCTGAAATACGATATTCAACATTAACTTCATGTACGTTAAAATCAATGATATTTCAATAAAAGTCGTTTCCATAATAAAACGGTATTTTTCTTAATTATAGATTGCTTTATTTATTTTACAAGTTGTATTATAAACGAAGCATATAACCTATAATTTCATTCAAATCGATATAACTGAGTAGAAATTTATTTGCCGATAAAATAATTCTTATTGGAAATATATATATAGATGTATAATAACTTCTTTAAAAATTCCATGAATCGTTGAGTTGCGATTGTCTTCTGTTAATTGTTTCAATCAAATATCGATGGATTTAGTATCTATTACATTAGTATAATTATCACACGCGTAGATATGTGTTTGTATATACAATATAATTAGGCACGAAGCAACGATGTTAATTAATTGCTTTGACACTTTTTCTCGTACTTTTTCTTAAGGATATTCTGAGAGCACGAACATCATTCGGAACAGATCAAAATATTCGTCACTAACTGGTAGAGATGTTCGGCTGTTCGGCTGTCATCTTTGTTATGGAATTCCTGTGGAATGCTTTTTTGTAAATTCTAGCATAGAGCATTCTTATGCAGATGAGACTCCGGTATTTTTCGATTTCGAATGTTCGATTTCCAGCACGCATGCGTCCGTAAGCGGATTCATCATGAACATAGCCTCGCAACTCCATATTCAAGCGCGCATGCGTTTACAAGTTTGTGCAAATGGTGAAACTTCTTAATGTCCATACAAAATAGATAAAAAAATTAATATTGAATTCATAAAAACATTCAGTTATACTTATGACACAATGCAATATCCGTTATTTACAATTAGTTCATGAAATTACCTATATTCGTTAAACACCATATCACTTTTCAAATATTGCCGCGGTTTCAAAGATTTCGAACTTGTCGCTGTAACTTGAATGACAGATGGCGCTCTGTTTCAATCGAAACAAAAACTTGCACGCACAAAAAATATGATTAACATTTTATGTCATTGCTTCATAAATTTCATACGAGCGACAAAAACGGATGGTGAAAAAGTGGCTCGACGTAATAATTAATACTTATCTTCGTTGAAGCATAGTGTAATGGTATCGTTGATGTTTAATAATCGTTAATAATGTCGATTTGAAAATTGAATGCAACAAGCTGGTGACGTTAGCTCTCTTATTGTGGCAGCGCCGGTGATTATATGTAATCTAACCTTGATATTCTGACGTTTGGTAATTTGACGGCAGTGTTATTGTAAAAGATGTAATGCTCAGTGAATAATTGATTCTTCTTGTTTGTTCCACACAAAAGAATAGCACGTTCGAGCGGAATGCGCGATGCGACACTTAGCTTAGGTTACTTTTGCAATAATTTATTTTTAGCACAACAAGAATTTCTTCGGAGACGAAGCTCTCGTCTCTCGACCAACTATATTATTTTTCAAAAATATAAACACAGGCGCAACGACACGCAATATCCGATATATTTGAAACGCTATGTTACGCGATCGTAAGAGCAGGTAACTGACAACGTACATCGTTCTCCACGTAAATATTCCACATTTTCTTTACGTGAAGATTACAAATAATTTACGAACCATATTCTTTTTAAAATCATAGAAATTTGTAACATATTTGTATGAAAGATTCGAACGCCTAAATTGTATTTTATATCTTTCTTAACTGAGTCAATTCGAGATTTGATTTTTCTATGTTCTAGGAAATATTTATAATATTTGTATAACACATTTATAAGATTAAACGTTTATATGTTGTGTTGCAGGTAGTTTTTGGATCAATTGGTTGCCACGAGTATAATGATTTCAGAAGTAGGAACAGAAGGCTATCAGCCAATGACAAGTTTCAATGAAAAAAGCCTGTTTAAGCTGCAATGTTTGATGAAAGCAACAGAAATACAACAGAGCGCTCACTGCGAACACGAAAAGAAATTGCTCTTAGCGTTTACAACTTGCAATGCTGAAATTTTTTTGTATTACAAGAAAGACTCTGCATCTAATCCGATAATTAAAAGGATTCCTTGGTTCCAAGGGCCTCATAAACAAATCTCGGCCTTATGTTTTGATTATTTCGGAACATGGTTGCTCTGTACAAGCATAGATGGATCTGTGTACATAATTCCTGCTTTGTGTTTGGTTGAGGAGAACTGTGGCACCGATGAAAGATGGACCAGTGATGATATAACATCTTTCCCTTCGATTAGCTCACAATCATCTCATTCAAAGTATGTGTTTGTACCGAATACATAATTCAATGTGACATATGCTTCAATCTCTTAATGATTTCATTTGTTCAGGCCTACTGCTATAGTTTGGTGGCATGATGCAGCAACACCTGCTGAAATTGGAATTATTGGCACTGAATATGGAGAGATAGTATTCATAAATCTTGAGACTGGTTATCAAACAAATGTTACTCATATTAATGGGAATATCATTAGTCTTCACATATGCCGTGACGAAAGCAACGATAGCGTGTCTCTGTTGATAACAAGCCAGTCTAAACAGCAGTGGCGACTGCTTTTAGAGCAGCACACGTATAATTGTTTGAATCACTTAGAAATTAGTAACTCCTACAATACGTTGCATACAAATGATACAATTTACGACGACACCAGATCATTTGCTACTACTAGATCCAGATTGCAAGGACTCAAACAATTGTCGGTGGAGAAGATTGCTTTACTTAGGCAGAAGATACTTGAAACGAAAAATCAGACTTTAGGTGAACATTTACAATTTTATTGCTTATTTGTTTGGGAAGTTGTGGACATTTATTCATCTGATTCCTGTTACTTTACAGATATCACAGGCAACCGACATAATCACAATGCAATCGTTAATATTGACACATCCGTAGAAGTAAATCAGAATCAAATGACTCCAGAACCAATATCGAAAGAAACTTTTCTCATGTTTCAGTATGATAGAGATGGCCATCAGCTGTACACGTGTTACCATTCTATCACAAATCATATAACTGTAAGGGATCACTGATAAAAGCTTGTAATTCGATGAGATAAGCACAGTGTTTGAATAACTGTTTTCATTTTAGGTGCACGGGCCTGATTTTTCTACTGTACCTTTATCAGTGCATAAAGTATTCGAATCTTGTAGAAATGTTTTATTAACGCAACATTTTTTCTTTATCACTGACGCCAGTCAGCGTGTAATGTATGTAATATCAGACAGGTTATCTGAAACACGTACAAACGATAATTGTAAATTTAATCCAGAGTGCATTGTTGGTCACTTTTCTTTAGTGAATAGTAAAGAAGTGATACTTGCTGTGTACAGAGCTATTGACAATACGAATAAACCAACCACTCGTGATACTAGAGGCAAATACACGTTACCAAAGGGTGTAAAAGATATTAAAATCGAATTACCTCATGTGGATACTTGTATAATTGTAACAAATCATTCTGTGTACAAAGTTGTTCTGAGGTTGGTGTCGACGTATCTGCACCACATTGTCGCTCTAATAGAAGACTATAATCGGATGCATTTTTACAGGAAGTCAGTGTTATCAGTTTTTATGGAATTAGTCCTGAAAGACAACGATCCGGAGAAAGCGATAAAACTGGCAATAGTATTCGGTATTAATGCGCAGCGGTTGCTAGAGAAAGCTGGTGATATTCTTCTGTCGAATAAACAATCGTCGCGTGCTGTAGCTTGCTACAAATTGTCGAAAGTAAGTATAGAGAATGAGGTAATTAACTTGATCACCTAATTTGTTCAACGTAAACAACTGTAATGATAAACGTAAAGGACAGCAACAAACTAAAAGTCCATGACATGTTGATAAACATTATCAGATAAACACCGTCGTCCTCTCGAACCACTCGATGATATTAATCTTTCAACGCGATCTCATGTGGATCAAACTGTCGTTAATATCTAATTAATTATTAACTTTAGAACAAACAATGTTTAATACTTTATTACTCGAAAATGAATGCTCTTTCGAACTGCCGCAAAAAAGATAGGACGAAAAAACAAAGTTGACCTTTAAATCTTCTGAACGCCTCCACTTATAAAGAAGCCATGTACACCACATGACGTCCCCCGTAATACCATGTAACACCTATGGAAATAATTTTTTGTACAACGCATAATTTAAACGTTATTCGAGGTGATCAAGTTAGGTGCTTCGTTCTGTATAGAATACAAATCAAGCTGAAAGAGAGAATTACTAATTCACGAATGTGTCTTCTTTTAGTGCAGACTATTGAAGGGTATATTAAAATGTGCATCTGCTGGGTACACAGCAGACCTGTTAAGTTGCCTTACGCACTGTTTAGCATCACCGACAAGCAGTAAATTGCCTGTTACAACAAGAATTCATCTTTCTAATTTATGCGTACTCGCTTTCATTGAAATGACGCTCAGAGTTCCAGCTCAAAAATCTAGAATTATTTATAAAGAATTTTTGTAAGTCTCCGAATAATTTGTACGGGTATTAAGGTCGATTTACACTATCCGCAAAGACACGTAGTATATTGACTCAGCACCGATCAGAGGAGCATTCTTTAATGTATTCGAAAACAAGTGTTTATACTATCGGACCGTATCAGTACAGTCGCATATCGAAAACTAAACAAAAGAAGTATTATTATACTGAAATGGAACCGTTCCGTCTGGATAGTATGAATTGACCTTTAATCGTGTGGGCTCTAATCTCAAAAAGCCATTTGAAACGCAGGTATTTCCTATCGACGAATTCCTTCTACGACGAATTGTTGGTGATTAATATTGCCGGACAAACGTGTCTATGGGAGGTGTTGCATCACTTAGCAACACAGAAATGCGTTTACGGACAAATGTTAGAAGTGCTCACGAAGACAATACATTCTTTCAGCGCGAACAATTTTCATCCAACATCATGTAACGTATTCTATTAACGTGTTTACCATACACTTTAGACACAGTCTGCATGGCCTATATACATATGTTTGTCCATTTTAGATGGTTTATTGATATGCGTAAGCGAACCGAGCTTGATGCAAGCCATGTTAGTAAATCCTGAGTTAGCTAGAAGTCACATGTCCTTTATTCTTGATAATCTTCAAGACTCTCAAATTTTTGTACTTCAGGTAAACATCTGGTTGTTTATAATTCGCTCCCGGCGATTTTTATTTCACCTTTTATTAATAAATGTTATTTGTTGTTGGACATTAGAGATTAGTAACACTTTATGATCCAACGAATCCGGTGATAAGACCTAGAATAGTTCACTGCAGGCTCCGCCATAGAACCACTTCACACAGCTCACAATCTAGTCAATGTGATTCTATTGATCTCGTGGAAAATGTAAGTACAACATTGTCAGGGTACCATTGTGTAGAATGTTACACGTGTTTCTATTTTTTCGTAGGAGGAGGCTGATGCGTTGGTAGAAGAAATCATAGAAACTTTTTTACTCATTTTACTGACTTTAATCTGTAAGAAGTCCATTCTGCATCAGGAACCGGTTGTCACGTGCAACACTGAACTGCTATTACATAAGAAGGTTTTTAGTCAATTTTTTGACCCGTTTACATGGGACAATCCCCTTAAGAAACTACCTGCAGTGTCGCAACTGTGTTAAAATCTAATTCACGTTTTCAAACAGGATCCACACAGACCTAATTGCATCGCGGATTTCAAGAGGAGGGCACTCTGCGCTGGATATTGTCACGTTGCTCTCATCAGAAACGGGAACGTGTATACATGGGGTAGCTCTGTACAGGGGTGTTTAGGTAAATCTTCAAAAACTATCATTTGTTTCGCTGTTCCACCTGATATGTGTTATTGATAATTATTTTTCATATTTATTAGGAACTGATCTATCTCTGTTGAGGTATGGCACACCTCAATCGATATCCTTCTTCCGAAGCATGGAATTGGAGGTGTTCAGTGTTTCCTGTGGCCATTGTCACACACTAGCAGTAACCAATAACGGCATTTACGCCTGGGGTTCAAGTCAGTTCGGCCAGTTAGGTTTAGGCAAAGTTCTGCAGTCGTCGACTCCAGAATTGGTCACGGCTCTAGCTCAAGAGATCATTGTCGACGCAGTCGCCGGGCAATATCACTCTGTCGCGTTGACTTCCGATGGCAGAGTGTTCACATGGGGTTGGGGGGTTCATGGTCAACTGGGGCACGGCACCACCGATGAGAAATTGACCCCCACGTTGGTTACATCGTTACTCGGTGTAGTTGTACGCAGTATTAGCGCCGGCCATGCACATACACTGGCCCTTTCGACCGAGGGTGTTGTGTACGCTTTTGGTTGCAACGTATTCGGACAGTTAGGCATAGGGAGTAATGTTAAGAGTTCAGTGCCAATAAAAGTTTTGTTACCAGAGAAGATATCTTTCGTTGCTACTGGATACTTTCACAATGTAAGTTGCATTCGTAAATATCTTAGCAATACAGTCATGCGTCTCTTAACGATCGGGACGCTTCTAATTGTCTAATTATATGTAACAGATTGCGAATAGGAGTTCAATAGGATACCATTTCTTGCATCTTTTTCAGCTTGCCGTTAGTTATACAAATAGGTTGTACATATGGGGCGCCAGTCCTCAAGTTCTTCGTCTGCAAGCACAAACGCAAAAGAGAACTCGGATATTGGAGCAACGGGACGTTATAGTAAAACAATTTGAAAACATCGATGAGTTTGAGAAAGTAGATCATGGACATGACAACACCAGCGAAGAGGCTTTGGACAGTAATGCACAAAATGAAAATGCACAACAGAGGAGTACTACAGACTCCCGAAGGAAACAGTTAGACATGTGTTTGAAGAACGTAGATATGGGATCACTGGAGGAGAACGAAGCGCATTTGAAACCGACTCTAGTGGACACCAGTTTGGTGAGAGGGGACATCGTGCAGGTCAGTGCATAACAACGCACCTCTCACAGACGTTTCGTTAAAATCGACTTATGCAACTTGTATATGTTGTGAGGTTGAAAGTAATACGATTATGTCGCGACAGATATCGACCGGCTGTCATCACAACGCTCTGGTGACGAAGGACGGGTCTTTGTACACGTGGGGTAGAAATTTGGATGGTCAGATAGGTAACGGTACCAAAAGAGATGTATCTATTCCAACGGCTCTAAATTACAATCCTGCATCTATCTTCGCACAAGTGCCCCCAAGACATAACGCTTACGAACGAAGGGACGAAGATCAAGAATTAACGGAGGCGAGCAACGACAGAAATGGAAATATGAATGGGGAAGTGAAGTCGTTCCAAACGGAGACTCAGGAAGCGAAAGAGCAAGAGAGTCCCGTAATTAAAACCGTAGGGGTCTCTTGCGGATACGATTACACCGTTGCGATTCAACCAGGTAGAAAAATTGTGTAACATTATTTTGTAAAATCAGATTTACATCGTGTAACGTTTCAGGAGGCACGGTACTGGCTTGGGGCAACAATAGAAGAGCACAATTAGGTCGGCTCCCACCAAAAGATAGTCGCGACTGCGATGACAAGCTCGTTTTAATTAAGAAGAGGGTTGTGAGGGTTCTTAATTCCACGCACGTCGCATTGGACGTACCTAGCCAAGTTCCTAATATCCCTGCTCCCATAATCTCCTACCAAAGTTACGATTTACCCTCTCTTGCAGGCATGATTCGCCCATTGAGCGTTATCGAGAGATCACCGGGCGAGTTGACGCTGCATTATGCGTTAGAATATTTCTGCGGGTTGTATGACTCTTCTAGAATTATGGACAAGGTTAGTCTTTTTTTTAGTCTGCAAATTATTTTTGGACGTATCTAGCTGCATATATAATATTTTATTTGTAGGCCATCGAGTTAGGAAATTACCAGATTTGCTCAAAGATAGCCATGCTCCAGCACAATCTTTCCGATGCACTTTCGTATCAATTGAAAATACTGCACGCGCTGAGCTTGCAGCCTTGCTCAAGATCGAAGTCTTGCGATAGTATATACGACAGGAATTCTGAGAATCGGACTGAGGACAGTTCAGATACAAAAAGAATGTCGTCTTCGTCGAATCGGCACGTTAAGAAGAATACCGAGCTTTTCAATAAACAGGTGGAAAAGAATTTAATCGATTCCGTGGAGGACTGCGCCGCTAAAAACAAGATGAAAATCCCCGCGAGCAAATCTCTGAACAGTCTGCAAATGCTGCAGCAAGAGCTGTACACTTTCGACTGCCAGGGTGGCTCCGAGGAATTGTGCAGGGAAATGAAGTGCGACAAAGCCCCTTTAGGTATCTTCGAGGATACTTACGACTCTGACATTGGTTCCGATTCACAAGAATGGATGGATAATATTATTTCTCAAGAGAAGGCAACTGGATCCACGGGAGATTCTTCGTTACCTCCTACGCCCGCTAAACAGAACATTGATCAGGAACAATCGTGCCGGAAGAACAGAAAAGAAAATTATCACGAAAAGAAAACGTCAAATTCTAGGCAAGATAACGTAACCAACGAGGCTGTGAAAGTAGTCAAATTCTTCCTAAGCGAAATGGAGAACGAGACGGATACGATGAAGTGTAAATTACTACAGGACATCCTAGATTTCTGGATAGATCACGACCTGCCGATACACTGCATGGAGAACATTTTCTTGGATCATATCGAATCAATTTTCTACCCGCTTGGATTGTTGCTATTTTGGTAGGAGTAGTACGATGTAAACCATATATTTTTTTTTAATATCTTTGTATACCGACTAATACGAAATATTTTGGCAGTCAAGAGATAATGGAGAAGTACTTGGACACTAACAAGAACGACACGGAAGCCAAGAGCTTTATAGCTATGAACTACTTCTCTTCGAAATTTTGTCTCCAAGTGTGTTCCTTGTTGTTACATCATATCGGTCAAGGTAATCTCATTGTTACAGGATGTTCTTAAATATTGGGTCGAGTCAGAGACATCTCTGCAGGCTGCTAGTTTAGTATATGTTTTACATTGCAGATCAACCTGCTCCCGAGTTCATTAAACTACTGTCTTCATTAACCGCTGATCATTATGGACCTCCACTTACTGGTTATCCTGGCTCAAGCACAAACAATACGTCGAAGCAAATGATAGAAGGTGTCATAAGCACTATGTCCATCGAGACACACGACTCCAGGTCATTCGTACACATAAAGGTAAATCTTAATTATTTATCGAAATAATAATTACTTATTATCTACAATCTACATACAGAATATATCCATTGAGTAGTAGGCGATAGGATAAAAATTTTAGCCTTTCAATTTTTCAAGACTGTACAAGGTTATATTTGAAGGCTATATTTTTAAATGGAATGCTATATTTTTTATTATGAAAGTACAGAAAGAACAAGTTTAGCATATGCCCTTGAGATTACCTTGAGACGACCCCAAGCCACAAGGACATTTTAGAATAGACGAGAATCGATCTGTCTATACAGGGTGTCCCACTAACTCAAGATCGCGCGAAGGTCATGACATTGTAGGTCGTTGATTTCGTTTTGATCTCAGCTGTCATGTCATAGTAATAAAATGTGGATAATAATTAATTATTATTTGGAGACCTTAATAATTTGAATTATCTTGTAAACAAAAGACCAGGACAATTTTAAAGCAAAGATTTATGCATTCAGGACCCGGACGCTGTGTATAGTTTCCTCGAGACGGAGGAGAACTCAATGGTATTCACGTGCGGTCATCATTTCCCAATGACCATGTACCAAACCGAAGTGATCCCGACGATGGAAACGGAGTTGTTGGCATCCGACTCGCTGATTCTTCCATGTACAGCACAGTACTTAGGAAAAATGTTGTCGCAGACGTCGAAACCGGAAATACTGTGCCCGTTGTGCATACCGCGGGCACTGGGAACACTGGTGAAGAAGAACAATGGCTGAGACGTACGTATCCGAGATTTGATGTAACGTAAATTCGTGTATATAGATTTCCCCCTAGCTCGAAAGACTCGAAACATACGAAACGGACTTTTTCTCAATCGATCGAACCACTTGTAGAAATAGTTGTCGTTGGAAACTGAAATATCGTACCCTGAGAAACATAGTAGAAACAGGATCCAAGCTCTCTATGACTTCTAAATAATACTTTTTACATTATTTACGAGCGTAGACGGTTTCTGTGGTGTAATAGCGTTTTCTATTGCTTGCGACTCGGCAAGTCTTTCATGCAATATCCGAACATTATACTACGCACACTGAAATTGAACGTACTCACTGTAGGAACAGACTTTTATGTGTTCCACTATTTTTAACAATATCTTTTTTAATTATAGAAGCGAACGGACGTTGTGCTTTGACGTTTCTCTCTCAAACAGACTTGTAACGATTCTAATGTTACTTTTTAATTGGTAGATCGAGTGTAGTTAGAGGAAGTTAGTACTACACGCGTGTTTTAACGTGTAATTAACGTTCACTATTCACATACAACGATTACAACTGAAAATGAAAGAACAGAACGAGATAAACAATTTGTTTTTATACGTTTCGGCCGAATAGATTTTATCTGAGATCATCGAGTTAGATGGCGAATGAATTTGAAATTTGATACAATATGTAAAACACACAGAGAACTGAAGTCATACGCTTTTAGTCCTTCTAAAATTCGTTGTCAATTATCACGTATGATACAACGCAATTGATGGTTCGTAATGTTAATTAATACGGTTTTTAGGACTTCACGTTTTACACAAAATTGATAATCGTTTTAAGGATTGCAGTACTTTTCGCGTAAACATTTCTGTTTTATCAAACCTGTTATATACGACGGACAAACGATGTTTAATTCAACAGAAAGATTGCGACATCGGATAGAAAACGGCTATAAAAAAATATGTTGTACACACACGAGGTCTGCGAACGTATTTGTTAATCAACCGTACCGACTACTATGAAAAGTATAACGTGTACAGTAGCTATTATATTAACGATGTAAAATAGAGGAGAAGTATATAGAGTCTTCGAAGTATACAGGGTGCCCTAAAAATGTTGTATTTCCTTGAAAACGGTGATTGGTAAGGTCATTTGAAACAACTTTTTCCTTTACGTAAATGTTATTTCACCATTTTCAAGGAAATAGAACATTTTTGGGATACCCTGTATGCTAGAATTGTATATTGAATAGCGGATCTCGTTAAAGATCGGTATCGACGTCTTGGTAATATAAATAACATGTTGTCGTGATTATTCGTGGACTTGTATCTAATTTTTGAATTAGATGATCAATCTATCTATAAATTAGGAAACTTGCATCGAAATCGAACACGATATAGTAGAGAAACAGAAATTGGATGGTATTAAATTCGAAATAGTTCATTCGAACGGATTCCAAGAATTAATCGATGCAAATAGTGAAATTAAATTGTACAAATATACATAGATATTATATATACATATACATAATTGTTATTATTGAAACTGTACGATTACTACGAACTAAATGAAGACGGAGAACGAAAAGTTAAAGTCCATGATAAAATCATAAAAAGAACAGAACAAGTCATCTAGAGTATCATGAATCGATTCTTATTGGATTAAAACTTTATTAGATTAGACTTTGGCCGTAATTTAATTTTAAATCTATCTTCATGTAGATCGTAGTGATCCCTTTATTTGAGAATTACTACTGCCGAGTGTTTTCTTAACTTCCTATTTTGTAGTAGGCATCTAGTATAGCTATGTTGAAAATATTCGTATTATTATATTTTAAATGATTATTGCATTGTGTACCCCTTTTCGTGATAGTTTGAATACTGAAAAAAGGGAACAATCGTTCAAGGAAGTGCAATATTTTACATGTAAATTAAGTTACCTCTAATTCGATAATATATTTTAAAGTGCAACGTTGCATAATGAGTGATTTCTTCTCAATACTTAACGTAACACGCGAACCGAACAAACATAATGAAATAGAATTTTAATCCTCGGCTATCGATGCCCCATAGAACATTTTGTGTTGAGTTCGTTGTAAGACAAATGTTAAATTGTACATGTATACGAACTGCAATAATTCTGTAACATACATACAAATGTACAGTTCTGAATGTCCCCATATATGAAGTCTTTCACTGATAGTACTTAGATGATTGAAGTATTGGGTCAATAAAGATAATTAGCGAAACACGAATCGTCGACGTTTCTTCCATTATGAGTTATTTGTTTGCGATTCTAGCAAGAAAAGTTGCCAAGAGGACTGTTTTATTTTCCATAGAATTTTATTGAGAAAATAATATGTGTATAATATACATGTCTTTCTGTACAATATCATTGTTTCCCCTTGCGCACTCATTAAAAGTACTGTCTTGAACAGTACGAATACTTGTCTTTACAACGATAAAAATGAAGATGGAACGTTGTTGTTCTAGCAGAAAGCATTGTAATACATTTATGGTTTAAACACTTCACCCATCGCTAACAATTGAATACTCTTCTTAAAAGTCTGATCATTTTTCTGGGATTGTTTTCAGAAGACAAGCTGTAATTTCGGAATTGTTATTCAGAAGACAATCATTAAATTTAAAATTAACACAGCCATTAAAAAACCTGTCGATAGCCTACTTTTCAGTAGATAAAGTGTCAATGTTAGATCTACAATCTGATCATCATTCTTCCATAAAAAAAAATATTATTCAGTACCTCTACAGTACTGTATTCCCAATCATCAATCTTGGACCCCATTCAGGTCTCCCAAAAATCATAAAAATTGTGGGATAAAAGCAACAGCTTTCGAGTTCAAGAAAAAATAACGATTAGGGGTGTTGGATTAGAGATTGTTGACTTTACTGGCGAGGGAATCGAGCTCGGAACGAATAGCTTGGGGCAGATCGTCGCCGACTTGCGCGTCGAAGTAGTCCCTGAGCTGCTCGACCTCTTTCTGCCAGAAGTCTTTCGGTAATCTGAACAGCTCGTTCATGTTCACCTCGCTCTTCATGTTCTCCAAGTTGAAGGAGTTCGATTTGGGCAGGAGACCAATGGGAGAATCCATTGCGATGTCCTCGCCGTCGATCCTGCGGATGACCCAGTCCAGGACGCGGGAGTTCTCGCCAAATCCTGGCCAGAGGAACTTCCCATCGTCCCCTTTCCTGAACCAGTTCACGTGGAATATTGCCGGCAGCTTCGCGTTCTCCACGTTCGCCATGCTGAGCCAGTGACTCAGATAGTGGCCGAAGTTGTAGCCGAAGAAAGGCCTCATTGCGAACGGGTCGTGCATGATCACTTTGCCCTGATCGTCAAACACAATTAGTTACGCTGTTCATCACATATAATTTGAGGACGTATTGTGCTTTAAATCTGTTTCTTATAATTGGCGCCCAACGATGGGACTCTTGGATAACAATTTCCATCTAGATTGTTAAATTAGGCTGGTTATTATGCTCACCTGGTGCTCAGCAGCAGCAGTAGCCTCAGACCTCATCGAGGCTCCGATGAAGACTCCATGTTGCCAATTTCTAGCTTGGTAAATTAAGGGGACACCCTCTGGTCTTCGACCCCCAAATAGAATGGCGTCTATGGGGACGCCAACTGGATCTTCCCAAGCCGAGTCAATGATGGGACATTGTTTCGCTGGGGTGCAGAATCTGGAGTTAGGGTGTGCAGCAGGCGTCTTCGAGCCCCTAGTCCACTTGTTGCCACGCCAATCGGTGATCTACAAAGATTCCATCAGAATCGATCAATTTCCATTTGTTACACCCTGCGAGCAGCATACGTGCCTGTGATTATGGAAGCGAATATTCCATAAACTATATTTTTCAGCCCCAAGTTTTGTGTTCACTTCTTCAGCGCATTCTCTTGTTGCGTTTTCATATTATACAATAGATTTACCTCGACATTCTCGTTGATTTCCTTTTCCAAACCCTCCCAGAAGACCCCACCGTCGCTGGTGGCGGCCACATTGGTGAACACGGTGTCCTTGAAGATGGTCTTCATGGCGTTAGGGTTGGTGGCGAAGCTGGTGCCCGGCGCGACCCCGAAGAACCCATTCTCAGGGTTGATGGCGCGCAGTTTGCCTTCTCGGTCGAATCTCATCCAAGCGATGTCGTCGCCCACGCATTCGACCTTGTAGCCTGGCAAGGTCGGTCTCATCATGGCCAAGTTCGTTTTGCCGCAGGCGCTGGGAAACGCGGCGGCGATGTAACGCTTTCTACCTTTCGGGTTGGTGATACCCAGTATCTGGAAATGATAACTGATACAGGATCCCTTAGGCGACTTAACAAACGTGGATCCTTTCTTTCGAATCGATCCAGAATTACGTACAAGCATGTGCTCAGCCAGCCAGCCCTCTCTCTTAGCGATCGTCGAGCCGATCCTCAAAGCAAAACATTTCTTTCCCAATAAGGAATTTCCCCCGTAACCACTCCCATAAGAGACGATCTCATTCTTCGCTGGTCTATGAAGGATGATGGTCCTCTCGGGATCACAAGGCCACGATGACACCACTGGCACCTTGGTATCCAGCTTTGGGATACCGACCGAGTGCAGACACTTGACGAATTCATCGTTCCCCAGAGTCTCCAGGACCTTGCTTCCCATTCTAGTCATTATTTTCATTGAGCAGACCACGTAAGGAGAGTCTGTGATCTCTATTCCGATTTTCGAGAGTGGGGAGCCCACTGGACCCATACTGAACGGGATCACGTACATCGTTCGACCTAGAACGAAATTGTTGCTTTGAGGGATTGGAAGATTTGTTGTTAACACCGGATCAGACTCGTTAAAAGGGGATGCTGACCCTTCATGCATCCTGGAAATCGCTCTAAGATGGCCTGGTCCATGCCGGAGGGGGAGATCCAGTTGCCAAGTTCTCCAGTGACGCCATCGCGAGGGATGGGAATCGTTTCTCGTTTCGTTTCGGTGCTGATGAACGTGCGTTTCTCCACCCTGGCCACGTCTGCAGGGTTCGTTCTGGCCAGCCAGCTGAAAATTCAATGCAACGAGTCAGAGATTGCCTTGAAATTGATATTTACAGTATAGGAACACTTTAGGGGGCTGGGGTGGTTGCTATAGTGGCCTAAGACAACTGTTTAATGTACCTAAAGGGTCTCGGCTAAGGGGGACCATCCAAGTATTTGCTGTAAATAATTTTGAACAATTCCAATATTTGCCATATTGACCCGTGTCAGATGAGAAGTTTCATTAATTCAAATTGGCATATAACATTCAGGATGTTAGGACAAGTACATATTTATATATTCCGTTCTATATCGTCAAAACTTTATAAAGACAGCGTTATTTAAAGAAATGCTGGAAAAATGCCAACAAATTTGAAAATAAGTAAGGTCGTACACGTGAGTGACTTCCTGGGAATACGCGCAAGTCATTCTATAGATGATTCTATTGACGTATGAATCAGCGATCTGAGGATTACCCATTTGTACCCAGAATGAAACGGCTCGTTGTAATCAGTAGACTGCGGATTTTATGCGCATATAATAAAAATTAATGGATGAAATTCAAAACAGTAGACGGATTAAAAGGTGTTAGGAATATTGACGCATTATTTGGAGAAAGACACTTCTATTTGGTTCCTGTTTGTCGCAATCGATGCAGAACATTTTTATTTAAATATCTGCAGTCTATGTTATTCTTGCTAGAGTTATTCCACACCTGCTCCTCCTCTTCAACAATGAAATATTATTGTAAACGATTGCTTACCAATTTTCATACTTCGGCAGCGGTGTAATGGTGCCGTTTTTCTCCAGCAGCTGCAACAGATGCTCGTATTCGGCTTCGCTGCCGTCGCAGATGTATATGTCCTTCGGGTTGCAGAGGGTTGCGCATTCCTCGATGTACGAGCGAATTTTTGGAGCAAGAGACTCCGCGGGGGTGTTCAGCAAGGGTGTTTTCCCAATAAACTCGTAATTGTTGTTTATAGCTGGGCTTTTCGCTGCGTGTGTTACCAGCAGCCTGGGTAGCCTGTAAAAATTACATCATTATACTCGTGACACTATCAACGGCAGATCATTAAACAAACTATTTCCTTCTAGGAAAAATATAATACTTGGCCGACAATTTAAGATCGAATTAATTTTTATTTGCGTGATTTTAATTATATGTGTTTTTGTATGAGGACATTTGCGAATTATGGTATCAAGTAAAATTTCGTGAATTTTTGTGAGCTATCGCGAGAGTGTCTCTTATCAGTCGGCGAAGTAAAAGTGCATTAGATTGTGCGTCGACTGCATTGTGTAACAGGTTGCACCGCGGGAAGGCTGTTCGTTCGATCGATCCGCTCTCACTTCATCGAAGACCTTGTCCATGTAAAAAATGTATTTTCACGTTGCATGCCACATGGCAGCCGGTTCCAGTGGTTCACCGTGTCGCCAACTTTTACGCTATTATATTCTGCTCAATAAGAGTGCTCGTTACGTCTTGTGACGCAATTCGGTGTACGAACTTGTTTGCTGGATAGCGAGTGCATTTTCTATAATGAACCAGCAACGAAAATTTGACTGCACCGGTGCGGAACGAAATTGAGAGATCATTCTGCAAGCAGGGCAACGTCGATCGAAATAATCAAGGATTATGTAAGGATCGAAGTCCAGCTTCGAATGATCTACAAAATTTGTCGAGAATTCCGGGTAGAATTCAGAACTCGTCGCGATGGTATCGGATTATTTGTTATCGTGCGAAGTATTGATTCTGTGATAACGAAGCTGATGAATGATTGTCTCGAAATAAAATAATGCGTCCGTTTTATCTCGTTCGCGAGGGAATTGGGAAGGTTTGAGGAACCTTGCGATTTTATGCACATATGCCTCATCCAAAATAGTAAATCAATCACCTAAAATTGTAATAAAACTGACTGAAGTAGCTGTACTAAAATACGCACTTGACGATAAAGAGTACAATAACAAACATTGATAAACATATTGATAATATAATATATATATATACACGCTTAGAAGACATATTATTTTTTAGTCTAGTATCTTGCTGACCCCTTGACATACGGTTTAATTGCTCAGCTAATCTCGAGCTGTTGCTAATCAGACTCCTAATTATTACAAAGTGGGCAAAGTTCTGCAACTTTGGACTGGACAAGCAATACTGCAAATTGCAAGCTAACTTATACTATTCGTTTGAAGATCCCAACAACCCTAATCGCTCTTCCGACCGCTACTTACTGCGGGCAGCAAAAGTCAACCGCGTGAGGCATTCCTCCGTTCCTCTGGCTGGTCTGATGACAAAGGATTGCGAACCGTGCGGTCTGACCGGTGCAGGGTGCATTGACCGTTCTCAGCAGACCTGAGCAGCAAACCCTGAGTCCGGGGGTTGGTCCAGCAACAACGGAAAACCGTCTGGTAACCCTGAGGCCGATGGCGAAGCTTGACCACCGAATGGGATCGATTCTTAGCGACATGTCGCTCGGTGATCGCTTTTATAGGATCGACAAAAGTAACGACGAGCCCTAGGCGGTTCGATCCACGGATTGGCCGAGTGCACTTCCGGTGAATAGTGGGGAGGCCGCAGAAACGGAGATCGAGATCGATCGTTGAATCAGTTGCGCGTTTGGATCGTGCTGGATCGGGAGCTTCGTTGGCTGAGCACCTAGGGGATGATGCAAAACGATTCAATCCTCTTTTGCTCGACCAATTGGTTGTAGCAACAGCTAATTAATTCTAGATTTACAAGCGGATAGATCCTCTATCGTGATTGCAGCGGTTCTGATCGACAATTGGACACGGTAGAACGACAACACGCTTGGAGAACTGTCCGACAACGGTCGATCACACGGATACTGGCAGACTAACCCGGACCAGCCACGCCGCAGAAGTAAAAGCAATCGCTGACCGATTAATCGACCCACGCTCCCGTTAACACGAAATCACCGGCGCCGGTCGGGTTTTACGCTGAAAGCTTGCTAGCGACACTTGCTCTTCTATTTTCTGCGCGAACACTTTCCCCGGCCACACGCTATACCGCTCGCCGCGAGACGATTATTCGCGAACTGACGAGCGGGGCTCGCTCTCCTTCACGAATTATCGGAGCGCACCCGCGGGATTTTAGACAGGTGACTCGTGTCGCTTTGTGGTACATGTTGTATCTTTTGCAATCGCGTTTGGCAATCGTGCCGGCGGAAGCAAGCAAGATGCGGAAGGCTCGTTTCTACCCCGATTGTCATAGACTACGGATCTGAATAATGAAACAGGAGTTAAATACGAGTGTCTTTCTAACATTAATAATTTCTCGAAGTCTTTCAATCTCTACACTGTCTCGAATTACACTAACTTTTGTCATACAAAATCCGCTGTCTAGTCACGAAATTGGCGAATATCAATTTATTCGTTCGGAACTGAACCAATTTCTTGTGCAAGGCACAGAATTGATTGTCCAGTAACTAATAATAATTGTACGAATAAAGTAGACAAGACTAGTGTGGAACACACAATAGTCCCGCGATAGTGTGCAGAGAAACAGAGTTTTGTGTCCTTTGAGTACTCCAATGAGAGAAACATCGATCTTGTTGTTCGTTCCCTGAACGAAGATTACAGGATGTTTCGAAATGAGTTGGTGAGTGGTGAAAATGATGCAAACTCTGTTTCTGAGCGTTGCCGTTGAGTTACGATTACGAATAACATGTTGATTATCGTATTGGTTGTGTGCGAGAGCTACAATTGTTTATCATAGATTTAGAAATTCATTTCGAAGCAATAATTCCTAAGATAAATCCTAATTTTCTAGTTTCAAGCATACGAGCTACAGATGTTTATGGATTGACAGAATTTATTGATAATTTACGAGCAACTAAAATAGTTTAAAAATTCTATTATCCAGAATAATCTCGCAATTACCATCTTACAATTAATGAATCTAATATATGAGATAATTTAAACGGATTTGAATTGAAAATAAAGCTAGAATTGATTAACTGTGGCAACCAAGAATTAATTTGTACACCTAAAGGTTTCTCCAATCGATTAGGATTGCTATGAATGTACAAAGACCGCAGTGACGTGGTTAAATTACTACATATAGTGGATGAAGAAGCCCGATTCAATGATGATAATGGACCGAAAGGGATTCTTTCGATATTAAGAGAGAATGGTTGTGTCGCCGCAGTCGCAAGATTCTACAAGTGAATCGCTTCTTTCGAACTCTACGTAATACTTTCTAATTAATGACTTGGAACCTCGGACCGTCATGTTCCTGCACGCAGTGCAGTTTCACCATCGATCTGTTGTCGATGCTAATCGCAATAATCCCCGGAAAACTGCGTACTCTTCTTTCGCATAATCTCCATTTTCCGTTTCTCGTCGATCGTTTCTCGGGTGTCTGAAAAAGTTCGGTTTTTGAATGAAAGTTGTTGATGAGGAAAACGTTGGAAGACAATGGAGACTGTCGAGCGTTAGCAATACGATACCGGGAATCGGATGTTAGTTTGCACTGCACCGGAAGACGTTGATAGGAGGTCGGTGTTTTGAAAATACGGACAAACTGCCGTGACTATACCTGAAACAGAAGTAGTCCGTTATCGATCGACATTGTGGAATAATTGTTTGACAACCACTGATTCAAATTTCTTGCGGAGATGCTATAATCAATTGCTATTAAAGTCCTCTGGATGAATAAGATGGATCTAAGATTCTCGAATCTACGGTGTCGGCGATTCGTGAAAATCAATTATTGTCGAACGCAATCGATATCTAATCGATGAGCCATTAGTTCAAAGTGTAATTCCTGAATCGTCGTCGAGGCAGACTCAATCCTTTCAAGATAAAAAGAGCACGAAACACTTCGGAAGTTCTTTACTTAAATTGTCGATGAACGTGATTAATTGTTTACATTTCTCGATCAAGATACGTGACCTTTGCCTATTGATTATTTTCGATTATTCTTGGTAACTCAATTTTTCAGGGAGAGGAATTATATGAAAATGCTGTTAGCCCTTGGACATTATAAACCTTAATTTGTATTGATATTCGAAGATTTATTATCTCTTTGCGTTACCGAGGCTGCGAAGCAAATTCAATTCTCAAGTAATTAATCGATTAAAATCTATTATTGGTTTTTTCCTGGATCGTCCGGATGGATTCATCGATCCGCCATTTTATTACGAGAAATGTGGGATTCGTAAATTATCGCAGCCAGACAGTGAACTACGGACTAAGCCAGTAGCGGATTCCATTGACGAGATGCATCGTTCCAGCATAACGGGATCGGAAAGTGCGTTGCAGTCGAAATTCATATATCGAAGTTTCGATGGAAATGCAACGGAGAGTGTTAAAAATTCGTGGAAGAAACGTTATCGCGTTAATGCGACAGCATCAAAGAACAATATCGTGCCACCTTTTCGTTTGTAAATCGATGATAACGGTTCCAGAAATAGGTACACCGTCTCAGACTGAAAATTTTCCTGATATCGAGTCAATACTAAGACCTAGAATCGATCTTAGGATCCAACGTAGAAAGCATTGGATAATCTAGTTAGCGTCTATCGAGCACCGCTAACTATGCATCAGGTGAATTCGCGAGCGAAAACGACGAGAAAATATTAAGTAGCTGAGACGAGATTGCTCAGAGAAAGGAAGCATGTTCGCCTGTTGTACTTTGATCTAAGCTGGCCAACGCGCAGAACGTACAATTTTATTGTTCACAGAGATCTCTCGAACAACATCGAACTTTGTTTGGGGTCCAGAGTCGGTGTCTTTAATCGTGGCGATTAATTTCCTGGAAAATTCCTGCCATCCGCTCCAGCGTTAACAACCGGACCTATCAATTTAAAACATATTTAGTTTTTAATAATTATTAATTCGT
>CM052128.1:6809160-6847525 GCA_028454245.1 Halictus quadricinctus
TGGGGTCCCTCATGACCCCAGTGAAATGTCCCGCGCACTGATTTGCAGTGCTGTGTCGCAAAATAATTGCAATCATTCCATTTCTTCAATTTTAATGATTTTTTTGTAGAATTACACTGTATTTTTATTACACTGTATCCGAGAGATTAGCTTTCTAGTCGTGGTTGGCTTTAGACTCGAAATCGGTTATTTCTACTCTACATTGTCGCAATTTATTCGTGTCTGGTCCAAGGTGACGTTCCCCGGCGAGTTTATCAACGTTTACCATTTTTCATCACCCCACGCATTTAATTAAAATCGTCATTTAATGAGGCTCGGCGCGAATGCGTCGCAGACGTTGAAATATAACATTAAAAATCTCGTGAAACCACTGGCGACGATAAAAGTATCATGTCCGACGAGTTTTTCCCCTAAGGAGATAACACTTAGGCTTTTCAAAATGTCCACCAGCCTTCTTCTAATAATTTTCTAGTCTTTAATAAAAAGATGTTGATATTCTTTAACAAATCTCGAATGTATAAAATGTTATTGCAACCGTCGAGTGTACACACACTTTTTACTCATAAATGTAAACAGCTGTACACATTTGTCTTATCATGTTCTGTTACTAATTAAAATTTCGTTCGATGAGTCGAAGAAGCACATTTCTGAAATCGCCGAGGACAAACTTTTTGTTATTATTTTCTTTTCGTAATCATAGTCGCATATTTTTCTGAACTCACTGGTTCACGAAATCATTGGCCATGTTATCGCTTATTTTTTGCTGTATGAAATTTTGGGTAAGCCCATAGACTCATTTTGAGAGCACGTGCCTTAGCAAAGGTGTCAAATGTTATCGTGATAGCCAGCAGCTTCTTGGAATTGAGACAATGATCGAAAACTGGTGTATCATCGTGTATAATTGTAAGCAACCACCTGACCCCATTGAATCTTACAAAAGTTGGAACTGTGGACCTTGTCGTGTCAATGATCATGTCAGCAGATTGAAGTTAATCTTCGTCAGTTCTCTCGGTATATCGATTCGTCATTTCTACAATAATTGCGAGTGAATTGGCGAGGCAAATAAATTCTACTTTCGTCTGTGTTACACTTTACTTCTGGTCCCAATGGCCGCCATTTTGGAGCGAGACTCGCGCTGTTGCATGATCTTCATACTACATAATTAAATAAAATAAAATTGGATAACAACTTTTGCTTCCTTCCTCTGGAAAGTCGGTTTACATAAAGTTCTGCAAGTTAATAATAATTCTTGCTACGTCAAAATGAAAGTTACACCTTTCAGAGATAATTGAGACTACGGACGCCATTTTCAAATGAAATTCAATGCAACTTTTCCTTGCTCAAATTTCCCTTAAAAATTGCAATCTTCTTTTTTCCTCTCAGAGTAAGAAATTTTCTCTAGACAATAATGGCGATAGTCCGCCATTTGCGAGTCCAATATTTCGCGAGGCATACGATTTTCACTGGCAAAAAGATTAACGTCCAGAGTGTTGCAACAATTGTCCCCAGACAAAAACATTTATACGTTTCCATTCGCGGAGGAAAAGAAAATATGGAAGATGTAACGGGGCAGAGGGCCATCGGTTTCCGGTTTCAGCCGGTTACTAAAAATCGTTAGCGTCTCGGCTGCCGTCGAGATTCTTCCTTTTCTTCGTTTTCGAATCATAGATAGTGCCGACCCGATGTCTGGAAATTTCGCCAATACATTCCGTGTGCACTTGCAATGTATATTTGCGGGGCACGCACACAATTAACCGGAAAGTTGCGCGTGCTTTGACGTATCTGGAGGCTCGGCTGTATGGCCGACGATATGGTTATCGTTATTGATTGCATAATGCGGTAGGCACGGCCACGAGCTTTCTATATGTCAACAACGATTTCATAAGCCAAAGTTATTCCAGTCAACACCATTACTTTGTTGGCTTTGGAGTCCTCTTGGTCCCATCTTTTTTGTCCTGCATTCCTCTTCAGTATGAGCCAATTTATTTTACAGGGGCTGTTCAAATGCTTTCTTTCTTTTCGATCCTAAAAAAATGCAAATAACGTAAATATAGAGTTTGAAATGTTATTGATATTTATTTAAAACAAAATCGATATTAATTGTTAACTTCGAACCTGTATTTAGCCTCCAGAATACTCGATTATTTGTATCTCTCATATTTCAATCCTGCGATTATCCTGTGGGACTACTTGTCATTTCTGGCGAGTCTATTGCAGCTAGGATTTCCGAAATCGATTTCTCGATTGTCAGAGAGTTGCTTCACATATTCCTGATTAGAGAACCCCCGCGACGCCTCGGCGAAAGACTCAAGAGACGTTTATCTATGGCCTTTAACCCTGAATCCTCATAATAAATAGCAGCATTATCGTTGCTTTTGCTATTCGATTTTCCTGTGCTCGTTAAAACGATTTCAGCTCTCTATTGTTTGTCTACCGTATCGAATTATTTTATTAAGAAGTCGTGACGACACGTCTGCCGATTCTCTCGCCTCGTTAATGTCCAATTTTACAAGGAACTTTTTGCATTCCCTACTCATGGACCAGAGCTGTGTAATAAAGCTATATTGGACCCGTTATGGTACCGTCTTGGACTGCCGAAAGACATTTTTGTGGACACCGGTGCGCACCAATGATCTACGACTGCGCAGCGTCATGAATCAACGGCTATCACTAACAACTATATTCAGAGGTGCGCTGCCAAAAATTATCAGTTCCTCGCGAGCTGCCAGGGACGGCAGACCTCCTTCGAATGAGTCTTTCCTTGAGGGAAACTCATGTAGGTCGCCGGTGGACTCTGGAGAACCTATCTAGGTCACCGATGGATCCTGGTCGACTCTGGTGGGCCCTCGAGATCGTCGACAAATCTTGATAAACTCTAGAGGTTCTATGTAGGCCTCCGATGAATCCCAGTGGACTCTCAAGGACCTATACAGGTCGGCGATGGATCCTGATGGACCCTGGCGGATGTTCTTCGTCCTTTCCTTGCCTACATTCCCAGCCCTGCTTAGATCCTCCCTTCCCACAATGCCCTCCACTTCATCCCTTTCTTAGACCCTTTCCTACCCATGACTTCTCTTCCTCAGATCCCCCTACGCTTCTCATCCCTTTTTTTTCCCGTGGGAAAATGCTTTTCGCATGCCCCGGCCTCCTGGGGGAAGCCGGGGTTATGTGGGACTACCCCTAGGGAAAATCCCCAAAAGGCTATCCACTAAAAACCCTCGCCCACCTAAGCTAAAGAGGAGGTGCCTGGATCACGCGAGTACTCGACAGGACACCTCCCAGCGCTTCTCATCCCTAAATTCCCGCTTACCTTCCCATCATTAGATCCCCTTCTCTCTTTTCCTTTCCTAGATCTCTTTCTCTCCTTCCCTAAATCACCTGTCTACACCTGTCCTTATTCCTCTCCGCATGCAGGTGAATTGGAACCCCATTGGTCTGTGTCCCTCTTGTGGCGCTAGCATGAACGAATTCGGAATTCACCAGAGCGGATCCGGCATCCTGCGCCACCTATCGAAGCTAGAATGAAGTTGGTTCTCGCATGACAAGATGGCCGCGCGTTCGGCCGGTACATCGGTTTGATTTTACGTGTTCCGCGGTACGTATCAGCTGTTCGGGTGACAGTTTGCCAGCCGTGAGCAGTGCGTCGAGGCTTATTGTTTGGGAAGCAATATGGCTATCTGGTGACTAGTAACAGTGCGATACGTAGACAAAGGGGCAACGCAGTTCTCATGGTAGTTGGAGACGCGTTGTGCGTGCCGTTCTACCTTGTCTAAGTAAAAACCAGCCCACGGGGAAGTTCGTAGAATGTTGGAGCTGGAGGTGGTGCCCGAGAGATCCCTCGGCTGCGAGCAGTGGGAATTTATTTTAGGCAAGTGACGAAACCACTCATAATGTATCGCGGCCTATCCCGTATTACGCGTAATTTTCAAACGTGTCAATCTCGATCCGAATCGATCCGCGGCAGACGAACGGATCAATGGGAACGATCGCGGGGCTCCGGGGGCCGTAGTGCGTCTTATTGATGCTGCTGTGATACAAGCGATCCCGCACACTCACACACCCCGTAATATCGGCTCTATTTGTAAACACTTCCGCTTGACAATCGTATGAGCGTAAACAAAGAAAATGGAGCCCATCCGCGGATAAATATTTTGTTGCCACATTATGTAATTGTTGACAGCCGTTCGCCACTTTGTTGAGCGTTCTCTGGTGCTGGGAATCCATTCTTGGACTGACAATTTATCAGAAATAGACGCTCGGCTGTGCCATCCGCTGAAAAATACAGAACTGACCGCCGAGAGTAGTTTAGTTACGTCGGGCCGTTTATTTATGCGCATTTAGTTTGAAATAATGCATAACCGGGCTGAAATTAATTTGTTGCTGCATATACACACATACACATACACCGCATTTGCAATGGGATGATTGGTTCTCTTTCTAGGTATGCATTTTTCCCAGTCTGTGTCAATAATACAATCCCAAGTGGGCATTATAAGAGGAGTACAAGTACTTTATAGTGATAGTGTAAGTAAAATAAATTTAAATTCGTTTTTGAGAAAATGTCTTCGCATGGTTTTACCATTTTTGTTTTCTCTATGTTGGTGGTTGTTCAATCGACATCTGATTTGCAGAATCCTTTAGACGTAGACTTAGTGATAAATTTACCTCACGACGGCGTTCGGCTTATATTCGACCCAGTGGTGCAAAGGCTCAAGATAATTGAAATTTATAATATGAAATTAGTGAAACTTAAGTACTGCGGTCTACCATTCAACTCACCAGAGGTATTGCCATCTATCGAACAGATTGAGCATTCGTTTGGGGCTACACATCCTGGTGTTTACGATAGCGATAAACAGGTACAGCGTTTTGGTTTTATCAACAACTCTCGACGAATACAAGACAATTATTTAACAATTTGTGTTCTGTTCCATAGGTGTTTGTTTTGAACTTCCGAGGACTGTCATTTTACTTCCCCATCGACTCAAAGTTTCAACCCGGGTATGCTCACGGACTTGGGTCATTACAATTTCCAAACGGGACTTCCCCTCTTGTCGCAAAGACAGCTATCTATGTGGGTAACATGGCTGCTGGGAGTGGAAGCGACGAGCACAACCTAAAGACACCTCCACCTCCCCTACCGCTTGTAATTATTGTTTGTTAGTGTTTGTAGTTTAAGACATACATTAGCGAAGACAGCATTAACACTGTACATCCGTTTTTCGGCAGGTCTGCTATCATAATAATCTGTATTTAGAGAAAGCAGACGTTATGCGAGATAAGACTCGTACTCGAGGTCTTAGACTACATCTCTTCACAGAAGGTAGCTCTGTCACCAGGGTATTACTGGAGCCGAAGAAACACTGCTTGACTAAAGAGGTACTAGTTTACAATTTAACTACGTCACATTCCAAGACCTTCCTCAGATTACCTACCAGGGACTCGAACGCATTTATAAACCGCATGAAACAAACTTTTTATGTTCTTTCGAAAAGGAGACAGAGCAGTTGCAAAGGGTTGATTTTATGGATTAAATGAGCAGTGAAAAAAATACTGTGCGTTTTCAGGTGTTGTTCGGCGATACCTGTGAAGATGTGTTGAGCGCTTTGGGCGCACCTTCACGTGTGTTCTTCAAGGCAGAGGACAAAATGCGGATTCACAGTCCTCATGCGCACAAACGCGATAAAATAAGGCGATCCGATTTCTTCTACAATTATTTTACCTTAGGATTGGTAAGCTTTTTAAGAAACGTCTTACTATATGAAATTAATACTGTTCACATTATGAATGGACTATGGATTTTCAATCTAAAAATAGTCTACATCAATTGCAAAAAATTGGAATCAAGTAGAAATTTCTTTCTTTCTTTAATTACTTCAAAAAGCTAACAATAATACAACGTTACTCTTAAATTCTTTCAAATTGCATCTAACCATTTCTACTGTAAATGCACAAAATCCGCAGTCTAATTGTAACATACAATTTTATCTAACGTCATGTATCATTCGCAGGACGTTTTGTTTGATGCCAAAACCCAATGTGTTAAGAAGTTTGTGTTACACACAAATTATCCTGGACACTATAATTTTAATATGTATCATCGCTGCGAATTCTCGTTATCGCTGCCGCCAGAAAATAATTCCACTGAGTCGGGAAAGCTTATTGATGTTTCCCCATCTCCAGTTACGGTGAGACATCGAATCTATTTTATGTCTACCCTCTCGTCACTCAGGCTATTTTTTCATTCGAGATAAATGACAGAACGTTATCGTTGCTGACTCCGCGCGTTCGCAACACAGTTGCAACATCCATAAGTTGCATGTCGTAGGAGATAAACCGTCGTGACTTTTGACATACAAAAGAAGTATTAATTGGTCTTTATTCTTCAGATCACTGCCTATACTAAATGGGATAGAATAAGCGAGCAGTTGAAAGCCAGTGCGAGACCTGTGGTCCTGAATCGAGCGTCTTCGACGAACACGACAAATCCGTTCGGATGCACGTTTTGTTATGGTATTCGCGACGCGATCGTCGAGGTCATGGCGAATCAGCACATCGCAAGCGTAACTTTGTACAGGGCTGCGTGACCTTGAACATTCGCGCGACATGGTGCATTATTGAGCGCTCTGTGAAGAGCTGACGGAAGAAATGGCGTTGGAATGATGTGAAACAAAAAAAAAACCCGAAAAGAAATATGTAAGGGAATAGGCAGGTTTTAACGTTGGCAATCACATAATAACAGTTACTCCGAAAGGCTGCGTGGTCCCGGAGGGAAGTGATAAGAGCGACGCGGTGTCAGATAGCAGACGCAGTTCTTTTTAACAGTAACCGTTTAACGTTAAACACATGTACGAGGACGTTAGGGAAATCAGTTAACGTCTTTTTGATTGCCGGGAGAGAAAGGTGACGCAGCGTGAGGCTCAGAAACCAGACGATATCATTTTGAATATCACGTATTGTTGCTTATAATATTTTACATTCTTCCTTGGATGCGTCCATCGGGGAAATAAACGAGCGAAAAAAAGGAAAAAAAATCGTGTGGAAAGAAAAAAAAAAGCAAAAAGAACATCAACTAAGGGGTACAAGTGTCTGCAATATTCGATAATATCATATTTAATATACTGTTTTTATCTTTTGGTTATAAGTTTTAAATATAGCTGAGAATAAAAAAAAATGTGGTTTTGTGTGAGCGATCAATAATTGTAACGATTTGAGCTCGATAGATTGAAAAGAACAAAAAAAAAAAAGAAAAAAAGAAAAACAAAGGAAAAGGGGAAGTAGTTCCAGAGGATAATAAGAATTTTGATAGTTGATGAATCTACAGTGATTATAACAACAATAACGATTCAATAATCGTAAAACAAATGTAATAATGTGCTTAGTGCAAGTGCGAAAAAGAAGATGTGCGAGTTTCTTGAATGAAAATTTTGTAACGCATGCTGCAGTTAACAGGCGAGAAAACAAAAATGAATGGTACAACCGGAAACTAAATATCGTTCGGGTGTGAGAACCGTGTTCTGGTACCCAACCGGACAGTCTGTACAGAATTGTACGTAACAATGTGAATTATAGTATTCTGAATATACTATACGTTAATTTCTTAACATAGCAATGACTTCTCTTTTAAAAAAAGAAGTACCAATACGACGCAGATTATATATGCTGAACGAAAAAGCGTATGTTTGTCTGTGCGAGGGGAATTAAAACAGATGGCCTGTTTTTTTACGCTCCTATCTATTGTACACTCTTGAACATTGTGATACGACAGATTTTAAGATTCGAGAAAAAAAAACATAGATTACATTGACTACTTGTTTGCATTAACACAATACACATACGACAGAAGAAGAAGAAAAAACCGAAAAAAATACGAAAGGAGATAATAATTTAGTTGATAATATACTTTTTCTTATATTTCTCTCTGTGCAGTTAGGTAAATATTGCGGTATGAATGTATAACGCAGAGCTCGGTTAGACCCGTTAGTGTTTTTTAGTATTTAAATGTAACAATGGATTCCTCTGTAAAACCGCCGCGACGCAGCGACTAACGGAAAGTTCGTTTTTCGTTTCTTTCTTCTACGAATTTCGATTCACTTGGATGTTAAATTGCACAATCGTCTAAATGACCCTATCTCGGAGTTGTTTCCCAGTAAACTGTATAGGGTAACGCGAAACAGAGCTATGTTTTATGTATCGTGTAAATCCTCGATATAGTTGATATAATCTACAGTGATTATAAGATCATCTGTAACGAATAATAATCGTGAAATATAATAACGAAGACCATTATATGGACACACGTGAAATATTGTACGATATGTATAATTACTTTGATTAACACTTTTAACCGCACAGACTCGCGAACATGCTTTTTGTCTTATTCTCACGTTGACCTTAGGGAAGTATCGGGATGTTTGTGTATACCGAACGGTTGTAAAAACTCTTTTTTCCGAATCTATCTGCGCCTTTCATTGAATCTTTATTCGAAATTCGAAGACGAATTGATCTCATTACGCCTGCCTCCGAACGGGAAACGAGGGGAAATACTAGAGGTGTGCGAGAACCCGGAAGTGGGTAGTCGGTGGTTGGGGCGGGTCGAGGCATCGGGTTCTCGAAAATTTCAGGATTCTCGAATATGTCGGGATTCTCGGAAATTTTCGGGATTATTCCTGAGAATATTTGGGATTCCCAAGAATATTCTTGGGAATTTTCTTCGCCCCGATCCCGAATAAAATTCTCAACCCGTCCCGGCCCAATGTTTTCTGGATCCCGCACACCTCTAGAAAATACGAAAAAAGTGTTAATCGACGCATAATTGTTAGGTTATAGACAATTCGAGAGACGCGGACAGCGCTCGTTCAGCCAGGAAATCGCGGCTGTCCTTGTTTCTCGGGTTCTATTTCGAATACCTCCTGTTTTGTCAACGCTATGTCGAGCTATTTTTGCGTGGAAATCAACTTCGAGTGAGTATATAGACCGTCGAATTTTTACGCGTGTCATGCTAAATGGGGGGGGAAAAAAATAAAAAACTCGTTAAATCAGCGAAACGTATGGAAATTACGTTCTCTATATACTTACTTCGAGCGATCACTCCCAGAGAAGTCTCTCTATTTACTTTATACGAGAAGAAGAAAATCATTTTGTATCGAATGGACTATAAAAATCGTGTAAAACCATTTTTCTATTGAATCATTTTTCTCTTTCGCGGATATATGACTTCGACAATCCTTCGATGTACGTATTACTTTCGAAAAAACCGTTCTGCTGACCAATCGAGAGCGATCGATTGTGACGATGTTCGTTCCGGTCGTGTTCCGAACGCAATAAAACAGCTAATTTTTTGTTCATCGTTTACCTGTTTTATTTCCTTTTGCGTGGAGTGCGAAAACCGTCGAGTGAATAGTTTGGACAGTTTTTCTGTGATTCTGAACTTCGAGGTTGTTTGTATCTGTTCATCTTGATCGCGTTCAATCGGTCTCCTTGTGTCATGGTGCGGGGACTCTGCGATTCTCTTTCCGAATCATCTGTTCCTCTAATATTCCTGAGCCTCCCTGCGGTTAAATGGTAATCATAAATCATTTCATAAATCGAAATATGAAACATTAAGACTTATTACAACTGTTGTCTTTTTTAATCTCTTTGCATTTCATACGACCTAACCAAATTCGGTAAAGTAGACATATCGTTTGCATTATTCGAGGACAATCGTTTGCTTACTCGGATTATCATTCATTTTGTACATAATTCGTTGATATATGAATCAGAAAATCATTGGCATAAAACAACAATTATGTTCGCGGGTTTAGACAGTCTCCCATTCAAACGATTGCTTCCAGAAAGAGGTGCGTGCGCATCTAACAAGGTGCGCACGCATCTGCATTAAATGCGCGCGCGTCTGTACACTCGAAAAACCGCGGCAACAGATTCAAAACTTGCTGCGCGCGCAGTCGACGATAAATCGATCGATATTTGGCGCGCAAGTAAGAATTTTCAAATCTTCTACATGTAAAACTGCGGAAATTTCGAAAAATGAGCCACGAAATTAATTCTAAATTAAGCTGTTGGACTATATTATCTTCATATATTAGTCTTCTGCGAGTAAATAATTAAAAATTGTTATTCTTGCGGAGACTTACCTAGAATTCGAGTGAATTTCATCTTGTTCGATTTTTCTATCGGTGTATTGTACTCGTTTGACTCTGAAATATTTGAAAAATTATTTTTTACTCTCGAGGAAATCATACTTGACATTAGAAAAATCTTTTGAAAATATTGCATAGATATGAACAGAAATTGTTTACCTGGGTTTGCAATCGGAGATGATTCACGTGCATTTCTTTCCATTTTGTCTAGCATTGAATATATTCCTCGTTTATGATGTTGGTTACTAAAGTGTTTTAATCTGCAAAAAAAAAAAAACAATACAAAATAGGTATTTGTACGATAAATGAGAGTAATAATTGTTATTTAATATTGCAAATGTTTCGTTTGGTTACCTGTACTGTTCGCCAGCGTTCAGCAAATTTTTCTCCACGTTCTCCAGCCACGTTTGCTGATGTCCGATAACAGAACCGGGTCGGCAAATCCTTATCCAAGCAATAGCTTCTCTCGCCGTCATTTTGTAATGTTTTATCAAGTAAGCCGCAATTAGGGAACCCGTTCTGCCCAGGCCGGCCTACGATACCGGCATATAAACAGCAAAATAAATCTAGGGGGACACGAAAACACTTTTTAAAAATGGAACTCCGTCGATTACTTTGCAATGGACTGCTATCGGGCCGGTGGTATTTTCGCTGAGCGAAAGAAATTGGTATAGAACCCTCTTCGGTGGAACAGTACCGTCCGGCATGAACATGTCGTAATGGGAAATGCCCGCCGTGGTGAATCTGTATAAAGACAAATTCGAATTACATAAACAAATAAATTGTTCACAGAGTATTCAAAAACAGGATAAAAATATTGACATACCTCGACGCGTCGTACACTTTCTTATTCAATCTAACCACAGCGGTGACGCCATTTTTTAAGAAATAATTGATGTAACATTCAGGGGGGTGATACGGTGTTCCCGGTTCGGTGCTGGGGCCCACAAACGCCAGAAATTTTTGCGGCACCATCCAATTTAGATTTCCGTTCCTCATGTCCTCGTATTTTTCGTATTCGACAAGGTCGAAGTCGTCGAAATGAAAAAATCCAAACGAAGCTGCCTTTTGGAGCGCGTTTAAACAATCTATCGGGAAATGAATATTTAAAAAATATTTAGAAATATTTACTAGAGTTTGTGTTTCTTACCTAGTATGTGGATATGGTAAATCGAGGACCCCATGGAAGCGTCTTGAAAAGGCGTAATCGGCAAATCGCTCCCCATGAAAAGAGTATTATAAGCTTCCTTGGGGCTTTTGTTTAAGTACAACACAGCATACGAAGCTGCCAAATATGCAGCGTTTGCTCTTTTGTCTTCTCTTTGCACAGTATAGTGCACAATCTGTTTATGCTTGTTCTCCGGGCTCTGTAGCTTCTTGTTCACGCTGCTGCAGTATCTGTTAACAATTTATTAAAAAAATAAACATACAACATAACATAAATTTTTTTGTTCAACATCACAGTAATTTTGTTATTAAATTTCTGGATACATTATAAGATGTTCAAATTTAATTTTGGGAAACACCAAGCCACAGAGATCAAATTTTGCAAACAATTGAGATTCGACTCACTTATAAAGGCAAGCGATATTCAGCGGTCCGAAGTCATTGTAGAAGTTATTATAAATCAGTTCGTCGTCGACAGTGAAACAGTGAATGTGCGCGGAGCTCCTCGCATATTTTCGCCCATTGGCCAGCGTGGCGAAATAAAATCGATCCTTTATGTATTCGCAGATGTGGGTAAGGTCCGGATGCTTGTAAACCGTAGTGACATCTAAGGAATAAACGAAATGAGACTATAGTAAAATTATTACAAACCTCGAACGGTGGTACCTTCGAGTCTGTTGTCATAAATGTTGCGATAATTTCTCAAGAATCGTGAGCTCTTCGGACCATACATCGTGGAGCGATCGAGCGGAGTGGAAGAGGAAAAATATTTTCCAAAAATATTCGTGCTCCACGATCTAGACATCGATCATGTTTCGATAGGCAAATATCCAGATGCTATTGCTAAAATTTTCTGGCTTCCGGCAGTCGATCGTATCCGAATCATATCTTGAATATAAATTCAATTAAAGTCGATTTAATCCACTATCGAATCATTCTCGATTGGTTTTCACATACTTTTCTCGTCGTCACAGACATCTGATTTCTCGGAGATAATTATTGTGCATCGAGTGCATGATTCGCTGGTGCTAGATTGAAAAAGCGAAATATTTTGTAAGTAATTTTGTAAACAATCATTTTTATCGGTAAGTTGGGGGTAGGAAAATGGTTAAGGAATTGACGGAAGGATTTTATGAAGATTTCTATGGTATGGGGCAGCGTTGTTCTCACTTACCCTTTGAAATTTTCATTTTATAACCAAGAGAAATTCGTCTTCAAATTTACTGCAATTTACCATACCAAATTAATCATTTCGACAAATCAGTTTGACCAAAAGACGTTTGCCTGGACTTCGCGCTTCTCAGATTTTTCTCGCACGGGTACCAATTGCATTCAGTCCAAAGAGAAACAGCCAATTTCTCTATACTATAGCGTGCAACTTCGCATTTGTAAATCATACTGCATTCATGAACATTGGACGTGTAATATCATTATATTTAGTAATCAAGTTTACCATTCTTTCATTTCAGATCTACAACGGGAACTGAAGACTGGAGAAAATTGTCACACCGCTTCAAAAACTGAGTCTTGCAAACTGAAAATTTCTAGGTATGTTCTTCAAGGTGTCGTTAACGTATAACAAAAATTAAAAAATTCTAGCTTCAACCGATTGGTTTTAAAAAATTCCGAAAGGTGGAAACCCAGTCGAAATCAGGGTTTGCATATTAGAAAAAACAGGATTCTGTAAAGAATTGTTGTACCTTTCCAAAAGATGATTCTTTCGTCCGAAAACTTTTTAGATATGTTCTTCAAGGTATCGTTTGAATATAATAAAAATTATAAAATTCCAGCTTCAACCGATCGGTTCGAAAAAATTGCTGTGGCCAACCTGTACGAAATCGGGGTTTACTTCTCCAAAAAAGTGACGACACTGTAAGAAACCCGCCGCCTCTTCTCAAAAAGTGACTCTTTCGAGCTGAGAATTTTTCTGCATGCTCTCGGAACATATTCTAAACCTAGCAAAAATTAAAAAAAATGTATCTCCACACGTTCAGTTATAAAAAATTCGCGAGGTAAACGAAGAAACGAAGCTGAACTTGCCGATCGCATGCGACGTCCCTGTTTCCGGGAGGAGGCCAGGGAAGATTTCACTGCGCTCGCGAGGAAGATTTCGAAATCGGCGGATCGATCGGTGGCCGGTCTCGGTGCCGCGTTCCACGGTTTCCGGTGTTCGGGCTCGATTTTCCACGGAGCTGCACGCATCGGTAGCGTCGCGTTGTGTCGTTTTCCTGGCGGATAGGCGGTGCTCCCCATCGAAATCGGGTGGTCTGCGCGACGCGACGCGGATGCGTTCCTTATCCAGGTTGCATAAACGTGCAGAGGAGAGACCGGCCTCCTCTGGTACAATTTGTACCGGGAAGTACTTGAACATGCAACGTGTAGAACCACGGCCCGGCCAGGGGAGAGACCGACTTAGCCGCGGTGCGTGGACATCGTTGCCCGTGGCCCGATCGGTATTTACGATTCAAGAGAAATCTCTCTCCCGGGACAGGAGGCGGCACAGTCCATCCGTCTGTGCATCCATTCCTGCGTCCGTCAATCCGTTATAATTTCTCCGTTAATAGAATCCGAGATTTCGTAGCGACTCGTGCGACGCATTCGAAAACCGAGCCGCCCGTTCTCCCTCTCTCTCTCTTTCTCTCTTGTCTCATCCTCTCCCGTTCCCTCTTTCTCCCCACTAGAATCATTCTTTCTCTGCCCTCTGCGCACCTCTTTTCCTCTGGTACGCACGCGTTTCCACTTCCTCGTCATCTCTCTTCTCATTCTGATTTTTCGCCGATTTTTCCTACTTTCTCGAGGGGTATCCCTCGTTGTGTACAATTTCTACATTAATTTATTTAATTTATTTACATTTTCAGGTGATTCGATCGTCCTATGATAAATTTCTTGTGCCGCCTAAGTGTTCATCTTCCTTCGGAGGACTATGACGAAGACGAATTCCTTTCGGGGAAGTCGGCGAAAAAGTTTTTCCGTCGCGCGAGCCGATATTTCGCGAATCGGAGCAAGGTCGCAGTCAGAGGCGAAGAAAGAAGGCAAAGTACACTTTCCGTGGAATGCCAGCCGTGTAATCGAGGCCTGCTAATTACGCTTCCAGCCGGTATCGCTCGCGGAGATCTATTTTAAGCGCGCTCGTATCTCGGGTAACGTTACCGCTCGGACGAGAGCCCCGATGAATCCCGATTCTTTTCTTTTCTCTCCTTCCCCTGCCACCCATCGGGGGGTGGGGGAGAGAAATATATTTTTGCCGGTTTCGAGCCGAGTCGATCGATCGTCGAAACGGGCGAGGCATCTTTATGAACCCTACCGGCGGCATTGTGCGTGGGTGGGACCGCCGAATATGGTGGCCGCCTTCGCTTCCAAGATGAACGCAGTCGACTGACTGCGGCTCTGCTGCGCGAATAAGGACGTGACGTAGTTATATCCTTGCTTATAAGGAAAACGGATTTGCTGTTAATAGTCAATATGCATTAGAGAGACAATGAGCGGATCTTCATGCCGCACACGACGACCAGACCACAGAACGGAGGATGTTGGTGGCCGCGATTCGGCCTCCAAACGGACACCTTCTTCGTGGATTTAACGACCAAACACTCATCGTCAGGTACACTGACTATACCCAGGGATTTCCTCTGATCCATTGTCTGTCGATTCCTGGCAAACTGTATATGCTTCTCATCCGTTCCTGGTATTCCTAATCCGTGAGTCGTTCACAAGTTAAATCGATTCACTTTGTTCCTATAAAGTGAACTACTTAGGCGAAAGAAGAGCGAAATGTAGACATGGTGTCAGTGCGCTTCGATGCTGGAAAGAACGCACGTAATTTATAGAAGAATTGCTAGACTGCGGTTCTTTGTGCAAAATTGCATCTGTTGGAAGAAGAAGCCAAAAATTAGAAGTTTCAGAGATGCAAAGACAACATTTCTGTGCTTTCGCACGCAAGGAAGATCGATTTTTCGGGCCAGTCACACTAGAGTAGCCCGTCAATAACCCGAATACCGGAAACATAGAAATAGTTGCATAAGAGAGACCAGCGGTCTTCCGCAGCTGGATGATTACAGGTGCGCGGGGTGGGCTGAAAGGGGGTCGGGTGAGGGCTGAGCTCGGGAGACAGCGAACTGTGAAGGATCGACGATCCATCCAGTGGCTCCAGTCCCGGGAACAGAAATTGTTACGTGCCCGGTCCGGTCGTCGTGATCCGAATGCTCATGCGTATCGGTCGCGGTCATCCAGCGACGAGAGGAGAGACACCGGGAGAAGAGAATTTCCGTGGCGTGGCGCGTCAGTCCCGAAGAGAAGCTTTCTTCTTGTACTCGGCCAGCAAACTCATGCCGAGACCTCCTCCTGCTGCCGTGTGGGTGCACACGCTCTCTAGATGCAGCGGCTGCTCAAATTATTCGAGTCGGACCACGAGAAAACGTGTATTTGTTATACATTTGGTGGATAATCTTGCCTATAACATGGACAGATGTGTACTTACAATTTAATTAACAATTTAATTTTTATATTTCCCATGATTTTTTTATGAGACCTTTACCATCGTATTCCTTACAATTTTCTGATTGAAATGATACCTAACACGACGCAGTTTGGATCACGTATGCTTGTTTAATCCACGATACAGTGCAGCCTCCATTATCCGAACTAGTCAGAGAAAGATCATAACTGCTTGGATAATGGCTACACATGCTAGATTCAATCTTGTTGTTTAGGAATCGTGCTGGACCTGGAGACTGAAAAAGTGGTTTTGAAGATTACCGGTTCGGATAGTAGAGGTTCCACCAAATCGTGGATTAAACGAGCAGACATGCTCTTAACGATATCGTGTTTGGGCTCGTTTTAATCAGAAAATTGCCACGAATACGTCGGTAAAAGCGTCAAGGTAGAAGAATTAAAAGTTGGAACGCTGAAGAGACACACCTAACTCAGACACAGCGGTAGAGGGGATGAATTTTTCGAGAATGTCGTGCAGATTTCTGTCACACGTATCCAGACATTACCGTGGCTCCTTGTGTGGAACGACACGGTTGTTCGAGCTCTTTCTCTCTCTCTCTCTCTCACACACATACACACACACACACACAGCTTCGAACCTGAAGAAATCCGTGGCGGCTGGCTGGATAGCGCGTGCACACGCTGCCTGAGCAACCAGCTCGTCAAAGGCGATTGTCCGTCCACGCGGAAGCGGAGCCAGCGAGCATCTATCCACCATCGATCGCCTCTCACTCGCAGAACACGTACACTTCGTGTCCCCGTACACGTTCCTCAGCGCTCTTCCACGGCCGGCATTTTGGTAGCGCGTGTGCGCGTTCGTGTGCGTGCACGCGACGCAGAAGGATTTGTACGAAATCATTTTACCGGAGATTGTGTTCCAGCCAATGGAATATTGCTCCTCGAACAGCGCTTTTCTTACAGCTTTTGCTGTCGACGCGAGGTGTTCTTCAACATCTCACGAGCTGCTAAGTTCATCCTCTAGTTTTATCAATGGTAGTCCACCTAAAGACGGCCTACTTCTTCAAGGTCTGCGTTGAGCTTCTCATTAGACTCGATGTAAACGACTGAGAATTAAAAATTCGAATAATTCTTTTATAAAAATAGAAACAGGATTGAAAAAATTCACACAGCTCGCTAAAAGCATCCTATAAATCTGTGCAGAGTTCCAATTCAGTCAGTCAATCCTTTCCATCTGAAAAGAAATGCGATCGATATTTTTCACCTATTAAAACCTGGTTGATGAGGAGCGTCTATCGTGAATAGAAACAATATTCGCCAACGAATCGGATTGGAAAAATTTGTATAACTCGCTAAAAGCGTCCTAGAGACCTATGCAGAGTTTCGGGTTGGTCAGCCAGACCTTTCCGTCCGAAAAAATCTCATTGACACGGCAATCGGATTGTTAAGAAAATTCGCGCAGAACGAAGATCTAGCTCGAGGAAGATTTTCGGCCGGTGCGTCGCCTTTCGGATTTCTCTAGACTTTCGCGACGCGGTTTGCCCTCTTCCGAGAAAACGTTGACGAGCGACCGGGCCTCTTCTCCGTCGAACGTGTAAAACCAGGTGGGGGTGTGGGTCAGCGAGCGTTCCAGGTTTCCAATCGGCTGGATGACGATATTTCAACATTCGACTGTCGGCGGGTGATCATGGTGCAAGATTTAAGTCTTGATTCACCGGGACGGCCATTGATACGCGGCTCAGGTACACGCTGAATTCTTATGCTAATGCGAGAAAGGAGCCGAGAAGACAATACGTCCACATCCACACACGCCCGGGGCCCCCGTCCACATGGCATCTGTATACACTCTGCGTCCCGTATTCTGTATTCTGTCAAGTGAATTAATACAATCACGAGGACCGCTGGGTGATTTTAGATGCGGTGAGATCGTGATCGCCGCGAGCCGGGCCTTTATTGGGCTTTCTCATTGGGAAACGGTGATATCGGGTCGTCATCAGCCGTGACCTTGGAATATAGAGTGCCCGATACGCTTTTCCTCCTTCGATCTTCCCCGCTCGAACGATTATCCAACGTCTGGCTCGAGGAGAGCTCCGTTTTTAATTAGCAAAAAATTCGTTTCCATTTTTTTTTAGATGGCATGCTTCGTCCAACCAACTTGGAACTCTGCGCAGATTTTTAGGATGCTTTTAGCCGGTTGGCTAGATATTTATACAGTGTCTAATTAGAGGATCAACTTGAAGAAGTGGATTCAAGAATATCTATGAGACCATAGGACCCTTTTTACCACCCTGTATATTAATATTGTATTAGTATGTTTCATCGAATCATTGCACTGATTTTGTGTAGAATTTTGCGAGGTACTCGAACATTAATTAAATTAATTGTATTGAATCTTGTATTCCACTAATTACAGAGTGCTGCAAACTACAAACGCAGGAAGATTCGCAATCTATCGATTGCTATCGAAGCCAACAGGATCCACCTGTTCCTGTTAATGTCGTTTTCGGGTCGCCGTCGTCGTGACTATGGAAAAATAGATATCTTCCTACAATGGGAGGATCGAACCTGTTTCGTACGAGTTATTGATTCTGATACCGGCCCTTGGTTATTGATCACTTTCTTCCTGAAGACTGCAGGAACCACCTGTACTCTGCACATACATACATACACGCACGAATACACATACACCGAACCATGCTGTACGAGAGACACGATGAAACATCGAATACATTTCGGAATTACGTATGCGTGTCCCAATTACCTGGATACTCGATTGCAAATCATACATTAACGAATTGTCACTGAGCCCGAAAGTATCGCTCGGGAACATAAATTCTCGGCGATCTTAATGATAATCGGGATCATGCAGCAATATTCGGTATCGTTGGAGAAAAGGTTGTTTTAAAGGTGCAGCGGACATTGCTGCAATCGATGTGTGTTATGGGTATCGAACTTTTAATCGATTCTTAATTTTACACAGACAATAATGTCCCTGTCTCCTACATTAAATATACTAACGATATATACTGATAGAAGTGAACATGAATAAACAAGTCAGGATATACTCTGATAATTAAATATATTTTCTGAAATAAACGTCATTGCAGTAGAAACTGAGTGACAATAAATTCTCTAGAAATTCACAGTAATTAACTGGTACACTTAGAGTTACGGTTCCCTTAATACAAATGTTAATTGACCGAAGAAGAACGTCAAGATCGATCTAGGGATTATCAGACCGCCGCTGTACCATTGCAAAACACCAGGGTCCAGTCAGCTAATTAACCAACAGACGTCGGCTCTTTAATCTTTAATAAGCGATCATACATATGCGAAAACCATTGCGCATAAACGTTTCTTTTACGTGATTGATTTGTTGAGTCGTCGCGCCGGGTTAAGAAAGTCGTCGTACAGCCAGTCTCCTCGACTGTAGCCCACGGTACACGTGGGACCCGCTTCCGGTTGGCTGGTACCCGAACGTTACGGTATCGACAACTTCCGGTCATCGCGTCGGAACCTCGAAACCATCCGGTGATCTCCTGAACCGAATACATACATATCTACGCAACACGCCGTTAAAGATAAGCCGTGGAGTTGAAAAACTGGACGATAACGGCGCTGGGAAACGTGCTCGCCACCAAGAACGTTGTGAGAACGTTGTTTCGTTGCGCACCTGTCCTCACGGTCCAACAGGAGTCTCTTCAACCCGTCTGCGCAGAAATTCCGTCGGCTATCAAGTGTCATTAGACCTGGAGAAAAGTCGATTTTTTATTCATTTGCAAACACGCAGATTTCGATATAATCGAAACAGAGTTGGGCAGTAATTAATTACATCTGCAATTACATGAGCAAAAGTGGATTCTAATTTCAATAAGAAAACAATTAAATGGTCCAAAACATAAAAATTAGTGGTTTGAAAGAACAATTATACTGAAGTAATTGTTAGACTCAATTAAAATTACTGTAATCGTGTTAAGTAATTGGAATTACTCCTTTCAATTACTGAGGCTCTCAATTACAATTAATTCTTGAAGCTAAGTAATTGTAATTACATGTAATTTAAATTACCGTGTAATTGTAATTTAAGTCCTAGCAATTAAAATTACATTGTAAATTCAGTAATTGAATTACAAATACCCAAAAAAAAGAGAGTAATTGAACAAAAGTCAACCAGGCCGCGTTTCAATGTAATTGTAATTTTATTTCTGCAATTTCAAATTACAGTAATTGGTAAGTAATTGTAATTGAAATTACGTTTTGCCCAACTCTGATTCGAAAGAGCTCAATGTTTGTGAGAAGCTTCTCGTCACTTCCACTTCTCAGTGATGGAACTATTTTTAATTATTTTTCTGTCACACTTTTACACAACACATTCGTAACAATTTAAAAATATCGTTGGAACGAAATATCTCAATTTTATCTTTGAATATTTCTTTGACTAGCTAGTGTACTATGAATCAGTCGTTGTATCTGCACCGCTTTCGATTAAATTGTTCCAACATAAAATTCAGATGTAAGTTCGGATAGTAGAGGTTCTATTAAATCGTGGATTAAACGATCAGAAATGCTCTGAATTGCACCGTGTTTGGTATGATTTTTTCGAGAAAAGAACGACGAACAAGTTGTCAAAGGTTCTCGTGAAAAATCATTGTGAAAGATAGTTTTATCATTGGTTCGACGTTCTCTCCTTATGAGGATGTTGGATTTTTGTTCTGTGGATGCGCGAAGCGACTTTCGGCCCTGTACAGAATGATGATTAGCGATCGTTCGTTCCCCATTTCTGTGTCATCGGCTCGATTGTTCGTGCCGGCGATGTTTGGACTAGATTTTCTTTTTTTCTTTCCATGATCGAGCACTCGCGCAGAAGAGAGAACGTCGGTGAGAGCACACGATGTAACGGTCGTTCTGCCTGGCCAGGGTAGATGAGTGCAGCATTTCCCGTATTGTCATCGTAACTCGCGACCACTATCCGCGAAATGACAACTGCTGAACACTGTTGCCAGAGGTTCTCGGCGGTCTCGATCTGCTTTCGAGCGATTTCGGTGCCAGCGAGACAGATTCTTCCTCGGCATGAACAAAACTGTTAGACTGTTTCTCTGAAACCAGAGAAAGGCATAGTAAATAATTCCTGTATTCTTAACTGGCGTTTGGGACCGTCCACAGCTACATCTATCAAATTTTTAAACATATTTTCTGAGGTGGATCTTGAGTCATTCGTCTCTCTCTCTCTCTCGGTTGTTTTTAATGACGTCAGAGATTGAGTAACTAAATGGCGATTTGAATACTCTGGGTCTAAATGGACCCTGTGGTCCCGCTGTCTAATGGTTAGTCTGTTAGCTGATTTTCTGATTGTCAGTCGTGATATGAGTATTAGTTTTAATACTTAACCCTAAACCTACCTAGGTTTTACATTCCACAAAATTGTAGCTCTTATAAAAATTCATTTATGGAATATCTATTATATTGAAAATTATTCAGAATCTCAATGAGGCAATATTTACCAGATATTTTCTATAAAATATTGGCACATAAAATATTACAGTGTTAAAGTATGGACAATTTGCAATTGAAACGAGTGCATTTTTCCAGAAGAGTTCATCCTCTTGCGCACATTTATCAGCCAAGCATTTGCAATTTTGCCGTGTCCCCGGCAGATGTCGCGTGGTTTCAGCAAACCCGCGGAAACGGTTCGGGACAGTTCCGAACAAAAGCGGCGACACACGCACACCGTTCTCCGAGAGACGATTTATATTCAGCACCGGACGTTATATTGTCTGCGTCCATTATCTCGTCATCGATTTCGTCTGACGTTACGTCCTAACGTTGCTAGACTGATAACGTCGGGTTACCCACCAGCCGGATCAATAATTTATCATTACAACAAACAAATGGAAGTTTTTTTTTTCATTAATCTCGTTCGCGATCTTCCTGGTCCACGGTCCCTTTCCTTTCCAAACGAACGAAACGAAATTAGCGCGCCTCCGCGTCGGTGGGCGCGCAATCTTATGGATCGAGACGGGAATTTCATAATGAGATTTCGTTGTAAGCGTCGTGCCTCTTCCTCGCGTCAGCACTTAAGCCACCAAATCGTGTCGTGGCTTTCGTTGCTTCATTCATCCGTTCTAAGCCGACTCAGATTCACGGAATTCAACCGGTAATTCATTGCAGCAATGGTACAAAAGTGGATATATTTTACAGAGATCTGCGCATTCTTTTACGAAACCGTTACTAACATATTCGGGCCTTTTTCCTGATTAAAACGACTCCAAACACGACATCGTTCGGAGCGTAGTTGTCCGTGTAATTCAGGTTTTAGTAGAACCTTTATTATCCGAACCGGTGATGTCCGAACTCAATGTATATTGAAACAGTAGAAACTATCGCATATATATATGTCGGGATAAGATGTTGCTAGGTAACTGTTTTATCAACCGAGCACACATGTTGTCCGCTGACCAGTTCGGATAGTCGAGGTTCCACTTTATCGTGGATTAAACAAGTAAATATGAATGGAATTGCGTCGTGTTTGGTGTCGTTTTAATCAGAACAACGTGACGGATATGTTTCTTTGAAAATATTATACCGTGTAGCGAGCATAAATGAAGAATTATCATTATCTCTGGTATTCGAACGCTCCGAACAAGATATAATGTACCATATTTTAACTATGTCCATTCAGTCAAGCATTAAAGCACAAATATAAATTAAAGAATCTTCAGTAAATCATCGGAAGAATCGAAGAACGTCCAACTGGTTTCGCGGAATTTTCGAAAAAGAGGGGGAAAAATCGTGCGGAACCGAACGAACCGGGCTCGGCTAAATCGAGTCCGCCTTCCAATCGACTTGGACCCGTTCACAAGGTAAATTGAGCCCGGTTCGATATCAATTCTCGAGCCGGCTCGCCAATAAACCCGTACAATCGCGCAAGCTTCCGCAGCGCGACGGTCGAAAGGCCGCATCTCCTGAATAAAAAGAGGAATCGATAGATCATCGGAGCTCGAAAATGGAAGGAATGCCGCGACCATCGTATTACCAGAGTCACCTTGCGTCAGCCGGGTCTCCATCAATTATTATCGATCGATTGCGAACCAATAGAACGCGGCTTGCGGTGCACAGCCGTGTTGCGCAGGGATCTCTTGAAAATCGTCAGCCAAAAAATGCAATCCGTCAAGAAAAGTTAATGCATACACTTGATTTTTCCAAATCGATCGCGCACAGAGATATACGCCGTCGAGATTGTCGAAATTTCGCGTTTTCAATTTATGATTAATTTTATGATTCTGTAAGAAAAGAAAAATCGTTTTCAAAACTGGCGCCAGATATTTCTCAGATGCTCCATTCCCACCGCGTTTTTTGGTAGGATAATCGAATCACGGGTCGGGAGGCGTTCGTTAATTGACCGGACGAGTATTGCAAACGAAATCATTATCATCCCCAACGGCTGTCGAGTGGCCGGCCGTCGTGCTGTCTAGAAGAGGGAAACCGTAGAAGGTGGGAAACCTCTCGGAGTCTCCCAACTCCAAGCTAGGAATTAGCATTGCTTCTCCGGCATCTCTTCTCGTCTCTCTTCACTCTCTCTCTCTCTCCCCCTCCCTCTCTCCTCCCACTCTATCCGAGCCCTCCTCATCGTTCGCTCCGCTTCCTCTCCTCCGCGAATGGAAAAAACGTTCCCTCTCGAAAAACCCTGCTTCCCGCGATTATTTCGTCCGTCCTTCTTCCTCCTCTTCCTCCCTCTTCTTATTCTTCTACTTCTTGTTCTTCCTGACGAGCTGCTCCGGTTGGTCACGGCCATCTTCACGCTAGAAACGTTTCAAATGACGGGTGTTAATCGTTGATTATAGACTTCGTTAACCTGGAACGCTTCGGTCATTTGTATTTTCATTTAATGGAACACGAGCGTTCGGATAGTAGAACAGCCACCTAGATGCTAGTGCTAGATCATCAGTGGACCGATTGATTGGCACGGTGAATCATTTGTACATGGACGATGGTTCGCTTTCAGTCGAACTGTTTCGACAAAGACTGAGTTCGGATGTCGATGGTTCGGATAAGCGAGGTTCTGTTTTATCGCGAATTAATCAGGCGTGCGTGATCCGAATTGTGTCTTGTTGGGTATCGTTTTCAGCTTGGCGAACATGTCGGTGAAAGTTTCATAAAAACATCATTGGACATAAACAAGTATTGTCATTGAATTAATGTTGTCTCACCGACACGTTGGTGCTTCGATTACACGGAATGAGATCGTTTCGAGGTGCAAAAAAGTAAATTACTTCAGAAAGAATACATCTGCATAATGAAATGTTGCAGTTTGTCAAGTATCGAGGAAAATTATGTGGAATTACGTCCAGGGACGTGCGAGACATGTAATGCGCCACGTCGACAAAATTGAAACGTAATCAGCGATCTCGCAGACGTTTTAATTTATCAATGAGTCCTTTGGAAATGGGCCAATTTCCGACGAATTAAGAAGAGACACGTGAAACGCCGCCGCCTTAAAAAGAAGGAGAGAAGAAAGTCGCGTGGCGCCGTCGACATATAGACGCACAATGTGTGCACCACCTGCTGTGCGGTGTGCGCACGCCGGTGTGTAGAACTGTTTCGATCATGGTCGGTGTGCACGAAGCAATTCCGTTTCGCGGTGCTGAAAAATGGGAAACTGAATTTTTCAGACGGGGCTGCCTCGACACCGATAACAATTCTATTATCCGGGATATCCGAACCAGAATAGAATAGCCCGGGTACCATTCCGTCAATACAATGGAAATGCATTCTTTGGCAATTGCATTGGCCTGCGGTTCTCGCAAATATCTTCCAGGAATCATGTTTCGGCAAAGTATTGGTCGATTGCGATTGAAAATTCATTTCGATCTTAACGATTTTGTTTGTGACTCGTCGCAGATGCAGATTAAGATGCAGAACTGTGATTAAATGAGAAGTACTTATGGTCGACGATTTTACAATTGATTCTCTGATTTGTTAATAAATGGGGAGAAGGCACGGAAGGTGACCTGCCGAATTTAGGCTACGGTATATGAGCTGATTAATTTTAATCGGTTCTAAAATTAACAATTTTTTATTTGTTACTAGCAGTTGCTCCAGTGTCAAATTGAATGCTCACGAACGACTGTCACTCGACCGATCGAGGAAGCGATATCGTTCGATTTTACAGTGGAGCACCTTCTCGATGCTCGATGCGTCGTGTCCCCAGGGCCGTATCAAATTGTTCCCAAGCCATTCCCACTTTTATATCGAATTTATCAGCCACTTAAATCCATTCGAACTCTCAACGCGTGCTTATATGGACTTCAAAATTGTTTTCTCGGTTCCTAACATTCCTTCGCAGGCTCCATGATTGTTTTATAAATGAAGTACACTATGTCCATGGTGACCATAGGATGGTACGGACTGACAACGAATTCTCAGCTCTGAAACCGGCACAAAGGAGACACGAGACTCGGTGAAATTCGCATTACGTGTTACATAGCGATGATTCCGATGCGTCTTCGAAAGGTGAACGAGCGGCGCGCAGGTGTGCTGCCAACGAAAATGATCGGCTGTTACCCGATTAGACGCATTTCTCGCGTTTCGTAAGGCTACGGTTACAGTGGATGCGTTTTCTGACCAACATCCTGAACAATACGAACAGACCAAATCTTTCTTCGAGGTCTAGCAATCTTCCCTGAAGAAGTTGCAAGTATCTCTTCTGCAGAAACAAGCAAACAAAAGTTTGACTGTTCAGAGACTCATTCTTCAAACCTATTCAACCCTTAACGGATAAATGGACTGCTTTATGCAAAATAAAAAAAATTGAAAAAATAAAAATTTCCTGTTCTCGTAAAATATAGGAGTCATTTAAAATTTCCTTTCTCTAATAATTTACACTGAGTCAAATTGCATGGAATCTACCGATGAACCCCCATAGCAATAAAAAGGAAATAATTCTTAACTCGATAAAGAATTTTCTCAATAATCTTGACACACGTTTCGTCGAACGTTTACAGTATTTTCACAGCCACTAGCCTAAGCCTTCATCGCGCTGCTTTTCTTCGATTTCGTAACCCGTTTCTCCGTTCGGTTACGTCTATCTCGATCGAACGAAGTACCATAATAACCCCACCGGGGGCACACGATTATGCAGGATAAAACTAAGGCAAAACTATTTCGACAAGCGCGTTAATTATTTGCACACGCCGCTGGCAAAACTGCTTTGTTCGGAGTCATCCTCCTTGACTCTATTCTTTTCCATTACCGGGCTGGGGGATCTTAATGCATTTATGGTCAGAAAGATCTTCCACTACGAATCACTTTATCGTCTGCTGCATTCCTCGCGGCCTTTCTTAACCTGGCATTATGATGTTTTCCACTTGCAATGAACTTAAAATGAAAAATGAATTAAAATGGTCAATAGACTTTATTTTATGCAATATAAAATAGTTGCAAGCTGTAGGAGCTACATAGACATTACTTTCTTTTCTTAATTATTTTCTTTTACTGTTTTGCATTTGATCCACTCATATTTATCACTAATGCATAAAATCCGCAGTCTAACGATCAATCACTGTCAATGTTATACAATCTTCCTGCTGGACAAAAAAATTACTCGAACAGGGTAAAGTTGGGCCAAATCTCATAATTCCATTTATCCCTAAAACCTACGATTCCAGTTACTATAGAATTATTCAGTAAAACTTGAAACGAGGAAGAGATTCGTTAGAATTAGAATATGCGCGTTGTCTCGAGGCCTACACGTTCACAAATCCCATAAACGCGCGAAGATCCGCAGTCTTGCATTGTTTTGGACTATTCGATCTAGAAAAGATTGCTGCGAGAAGAGATGCAAGTAACACGGTCGCAAAAAAAAGCTACGGGATTGCACAAAGAACAGGATGAAAATGCTCGCGAGGCGGCTGGAGGCGAGAAAATGGCAGCGAGGCTGATGAAACAAAAGAGCTCGCGGAGATGGAATAGCGGCGGCGGAATGGTCGGACTGGTGGGGCTTAATCGGATGAAGAGATCGACAAACTGGACGTCCTCTTCAGCTTTAGAAGCTTCGGCTTATGTGGCACAAAGCGTGCTGTACTCGTCGCTAATTTGGTTACTTAACTTAGAACGTGGCCAGACGTGGAAACGATGCTTCTGGAACGGGAGGGTACCTATACATCAACTAAAACGCCGATCGTGTCGCTCGAAGACTTTCCAATGCCTCTTAAACGAGATGGCCTAACTTCGTGAACGTTAGAAATGTTCAAACGGTACAAATCCCTCGAGAATTTGAATGGTTCGTTAGCTTTTAAGCGACAATCGGCCGAGTGTCTAGGAGAAGTGCGTACGAATAATACCAAAAAATAACATAAAGATATAATCGGAAAACTTGTTATCTGTTAGAATATGTGGATTGTTTACTTGAACCGAGAATTTTATTTCGACAAGAAATGACGTCATTCCATACGCAACAACCTAACGCAAACCCCCTCGCAATTCCACCATGAAAACCGAACTGGGCTCCGCCATTTCAAAAGCTCTGGCCAACCCCCTAGACCATCCCCATCTCGTACACGTACGAATAATCCACAGTCCACGGTATCGCCGGAGTGAATCAAATATTCCGCGCACCCCACGTTCTAATTACACCTAGCAACAACTAAGAGAGTAACCACTCGTTGGCCATGAATGAAGAGGGAGAGGGATAGAGACTGTCCAACCCCCTAGAAGCTTGGGGTATATGGATCCCGTCGCGCCGGTGTCTCGCAAGAGTGCAGGGTCCCGCGGATCCACCGTTTGGTCGATAGCAGGTTTCGTACAATCGAAATTTCGGTTAATCGAGCGTCGGCGAACGGTGGCCGTTGCACGAGTCCAGTTGAAGCAGACGCAGAGGCTCGAGCAGAGGGCCAGCACGCACGCACGCACGCACGCATGCACGCATGCACGCACGCACGGTGGTACGGGCGAAGGGGACAGACCGACAGAGATAAAGAGCACTTCCGGAGGTGCACGGGGAGACCAAGGTCCGCGTATCTGTTGCTGCTGGCAAGGAGAGGCAGGAGAACCCGCGGGAGAGTCACACCTGAGTGCCCACGCTTCCTCTTATCCGTTCCCTCCCCTTCTCTCCCTTGTTCTCCAGTTGTCTCCCCCGCTCTTGTCCCCGCTCCCTCTTTCTCTCTCTTTCTCACCTCGTCCACCCTCTTTCTTCCTCTCCCCTTCGTGTACCCTCCTCGTTCCTCTCCCTTTTACACAGGCGTCGCGTCGCTCGGTTTTATCGAAGCCCGGCTCTCTCGGACCCTCTCCGTCGTTTCACGGGCTACTCCCCAGTCCCTGGGGTACACTATCTCTCTTTTTTTTTCTCTCCTCTCTCCTTCCTCCGGCTGGCCTGTCTCTCCCCTTTTGCTTTTGCCGGCCGCGCGAATGCCGACCCCGGAGCTCTATCTCTCGTTCTACCCGGCATCCTGCGAAACGTACTCGTTGGTACGTTGGAAATTGGTCACCGTGAACGGATCGATTATCTCGGAAAGGTAATCGGTCTCGAACGTCGACCGGGGATCATGTGCTTTCTGCATCTCCGGGATCGGGCCACCTTGTGACTCGCAACTTGCGAGGCTTCTCTCGGCGTGAGAGATTTTACGGGACTCCAGGACCCGAACGCATTACATCATCTCGTAACTTTTAGAAGCCTTGAAATTGTTAGGAAAAAATATTCGCGTAAAAATCCGGAATGTAATTATTATAGCGTACTGAACGGAACCGTGTCTGAGCGGACAGTATCGGCCTTTATTCGGATCCGTTACCATTTTCACGAAAGATTATTCGAATGATGGTTTGGATAGCCCGGGTCAGAGCAGACCCGGTCACCGCGCGGAACGATGAACAATTGCATCTTCAGCAGCAAATGTCCGAATCGTCTCGTACCGTCGAGAACGACCGAATTAATGCGAGTCACGATGTTGCGTGGCAAGTTCGCATGCCTCTGCGTATATCATGCAATCTTATTGACCGGTGCTGATAGCAGCCCGTTTTGGCAGCGTGGCACGACAGTCGGTGGTTCGTCGGCCATCGTTGACAAATCGTCGACAGCTCCTCGAACCGATCATTCGCCTGGACGAGTTCATGTTCTTCGGGAGAGACGAAACACGAACTCGATACAGTGATTTCTCTATATATGTCGCCAAGGCCTGGATGATAAACGTCGCGGAAGTATCCCCACTACCGTGGAGTATACCCCGTGAGGAGCCACGAAACTCGAGAGGCCTAGGAATGTAAACATAACTGGCAAGACTCGTGTACGTCTCCTGGACGATACATGACCCTGGCAAGACTCGTGTTGTTGACATATATCGAGAATTCACTGTATCTTTCTCGAGAACGATACCACAGAATCCTTCGGGGACCACGAAGACAATACTTACTAGAAGCGAAGTCTCATCCTATACTACAAATATTTGTTAAAAATTTAAATTATCCATGGAAGGAGAAAGGTTTTCTTTTTAAGAAATCCTAAAGCTGGAAATGAGCCTATATGAAAGGGATCCACGAGATTTGTACTATTTATTAGAGTTGAAACGGGAGAACCGTAATATTTCCATGATTCGTCACGGTTACTTCTCACGATTCACTTTCTATCTTCTCACGCCCCGACACGTTCGGAGTCCGTTGCTCAAGCAAACGGCACCCGAAAACGATGTTGATCCGATCTACCGATGCCTCGGGAAACGAAACTCTCCTCCCCTTGCTCGGGAATATGGACGAAGCCAAGAGAAACGCATAAATGAACGCTTCGAGGGGTCGCATCTGCTTCATAATGGTGAAGAAACCTGACTTTTCGAATTTCGAAGAAATTAACAGGTCTTTCTTTTTGAACGAGTACCTCGTATTCAACGTTAATCCTCTTAGTGTGGTCTTGATAATCTTCTCCGTGTAAATAATAATGTCAACAGGTTGCTAAACAAAATCGAATTCGGATGGGACAAAGGAGATCCATTGTGTCTTGTTAGTTTCCATACTGTCGCTCAGAAGGGAGACGGTTCCAATGATTGTACAGATGTCTACCGATACTACGACGGCCGTTATCTAGTTTTCAAAGAAGACGTTGCAAGCCAGGGTGGCAGCGTGCGCAGAAGCGTCTAAAATCTCCATGAAAACGCACACTGGGCCCGGTATCTTTGGATCTCACCTTGGGCCAGTTTTCTCACCGAGCAAGAACGCTAACTGCAAGGTCTCGTCGGGCTGGACCCAGGCGTCGTCGTGCCGAAGGTTGAGACGGTCCCCGAGGTCATTCTTCCGAATCGTCGTCGCCGTCGGAAAGGATCGAGACAAAGGAGGATCGCGGGAGCGTGTAACCGATGACGGGCTCGGGACAGTTCGGGCCTCAGCGGGCCACGGCGGCGGCGGTGGCGCGGCGCGGCGGGTAGGGAAAAACAATTTGACGGGCGTATAAGTATAAAGTCCCCATCCTCCGTTCTCCAACTTCTCCGGACGTAGTTCTCCTTAATCGAAGGAGGATGTGGAGTCGGTTAAGCCGAAGTCAGTCAGTCAGTTTCATTTGAACGTCAGCTGCCCGGATGTCTCCCCCATCTGTGGGACTCGTGTTGCAGGGAACAGAGGCACCCATGTGAGACACCTTCTCCTCCGTGCTCACTCACTCGTCTGCTCGCTCAGGTGGACCCTGCACCGAGCGTTGTAACGCAAAAGTAACACACGCACACGCACCCGTACACGCTCCCGTTCCCGTATGCACGTGTGTGACCGGGTAATGCGCGCCTATCTCGACACGGACGTGGATATACATCTGGACGAGAAACGCATCTGCGAATCAAGACCCTTGCCGCCCAATGGAAACGCACCCCAGATAGAGGGAAACGCGTCCACGACAACCGCCTCCTACGCGGACACACCATTCGCCGTGCATTCTGACCAACCATCACGCTTTGTTCCCTCGTACGCCGTTCACGTTTCTTCACCGACAGAGGCTGGCCTTTCAAAACTCTAAACGATACTGTTCACCGTGTTACTCGACTTTCAATGTATTTACGATTTTTCTTATATTTTTACCTTCGAATCACCTGCCCTGTTACTTGCTCTCAAGTGGGAACGCAGCTTAACGTCACAAAAAAGAAAGGCTGGCAAAATGTCTTCATGAAGACTGTCACAGATCTCTGTCTTTTAATAATGTATGCTGACCACAATCATTCCGAAGCGAACACAAGCTTCAAGCTCACTAGGTTATCTCGTTAGTTGCTCTTAAGTGGGCACACAGCTTAACGTCACAAAAAAGAATGCCTCATAAAATGTCTTCACGAAGACTGTCGCAGATCTCTGTCTTTTAATAATGTTTGTATAGCACAATCATTTTGAAGCGAACACAAGATGAAAGTTCACTGGGTTATCTCGTTAGTTGCTCTAAAGTGGGCACACAGCTTAACGTTACAGAAAAGAATGCCTGATAAAATGTCTTCATGAAGACTATCACAAATTTCTGTCTTTTAATAATGTTTGCTGACCACAATCATTCTGAAGCGAGCACAAGCTTGAAGCTCACTGGGTTGCCTCGTTAGTTGCTCTTAAGTGTGCACGCAGCTTAACATTACAAGAGAGAATGTCTAGCGAAATGTCTTTATGAAAATCGTTGGAGATCTCCCTTTTCTAACAATGTTTGTCGGAGTTCCGTTTTCACAACAGTTGAAGATTTGTTTCGAAGTGAAAACAAAATAAATGTCTGGAGGTCACCCAGACGGCTCGCAGGTTGCTTTTCAGCGGGCACGCGGCCTGATAATACGAAGAAATTTCTATCCTCGTCGAAGTGTGGATCAATGTTAAGTGATACCTTGAAGCTGGCAGATTTGCTTCGAGGTGAACGCATAATGAAAGTTTGAGGGTCGCCCAGGTGCCTCGTAAGTTGCTCCTAAGTGGATACACGGCGCAATGCCCGCCTCCATCGCCTCAACTTCCGATCGTCGTAAAGGAAACGCGTTTCTGTCGTCCCCGTCCCCGTATACATTAGCTCCGGCGTATCAGGAAGACGTTGCGGGGACCGTTGATGAGTTTTTAGGATGCGCGCGAGGACGATGAATAATTCACGCGCGGCTGGCGCAGGGTGAAGAGGTCAGTAATCAAGGTTCATCCCGTCGCATAATTAGCTCGCTTATTTATTCGATCTCGGGACCGTATCTGCCGGTCACTATCGATCGAATGCATATGCATTTTCGTTTCTTTCGCTCGGTGACCGAGGGACCCTCCAAAAATCCGCTCTTAAGCCTGCATAATAAACATTTGCATAGGAACTTCTTTCTTTTAAGTCTTTAAAGTTTTGTTGTATGTTCTTGATGACGAACAGCAAGATGGATCTAGATTTCTAGCAACTCCGATTGTTCGAAATCCGTTTGTTGTATTCGTGGCATGAAGTCTAGTGCCTGCAATGTTACTGAACGTCGTGAATAGGACCGTTTCACGGGAAACTCGACCATTTATTACTGTTGAAATTATAAGTCTAAATGAACCCGAGAAAGTGCTCGGACATGAGGACCGTTTCGTGCCTTTTCGGCGGCGATCATTAGCATTCGGGAGTCAGTTGGCAGTGGCTGATAGGATTAAGTCCGACGTGACTCAAGGGTGACCACTTACAATGAGTAGCCGTCCCTTTCTCTATCTCTCTCTCTCTCTATCTCTTTCTCTCTCGCCCCGGGCGCTCTTTAATTATCCGACAACGCGGAGAATTATGGCGCATTAAAAAAGAACGCAGGATACACCTTTATTTCGATGCTCTCTCATCCTCGCTCGCGTGCACGAGGATGGCACGCACATGAAGATCACGATAAACAGAGGGTTCACGGCGGATTTCAGGGGCGAGATAACACGGTTCCCGGAATCCATGCAACATGGAGATTAATATACATTTCGCTTCTTTCTTTCGAAGCTGATTTCGCCCTCCGTGCCGCGAGGACCGCGTGAATTCGCTTTGTTCCGTCGCCGGATCTTCCGTGAGAATGCCGATGAATCGCCGCGGTTACGCGTGGAGAAGTGTCTTCTAGGAGGATCTTCTTCCATCCAACACTGACCGTCAACTGGAACATTCCACGAAAGCGTAGCAAATTATTTAAACAATTCACCTTCACGTTCCACTATTTTCCATTTTGACGGGTTTTTCTCATTGAGGTGTACGGTGTTAATATTATTTTTCACAATTTTATAGGATTCTTCATACTATTTCAAACCATTTTGTACCATTTTCTACAATTTTATACCATTTCTTACAATACCATACAATTTTATACCATTTTATACGATTTCATTCCATTCGATACCATTTGGTACCATTTTATATCGTTTTACATCATATTACACTCTACTCTGCCATTTTCTACCATTTCATACCATTTTATACCACTTCACATTATTCCATACTATTTTGTACAATCTTGTACTATTGCATATTCAGTTCATGCTATGTTATTCTAGTAACAGAAGTCTAAGTACAAATAAAATCCTGATTAAAATAAATTTAGTGAAAACTAGACTAAAGGATCTTCATGCAAAATAAAAATTCTCTACCTAAATTGCAACAAGCTGGTGCGAAATAGAAAATTATTTTCTTTTTTAATACGTTTAATAGGTCGAAAATAATACAGCAGTATTTTAAAATTGTTTTAGTGTTTTTACTGTTTTAAACTGCACCTACCCATTTTTGTCGTAAATGCATAAAATCTAATGATAATAATGCAGAAAAATCAATCGGTGAATTAGTGAACTCAAGCAAAAAAAAAAAATAAAATTGAGGACAGAGTAAAGTATGAATCTAAAGTGCATTTAAACGTAACTCTACATTGTTGAGCGCGCAACCATATTAGCATCAACAACGTATCCCGGTATCCAAGGCTTGCTGTACTTTATATCGGGAGTCTGCAACATTATCGTTATCGATTTCGTGGGCCGAATTAAACGTGAAAGCGACGATCTATTGCAGCGATGATACCCGGCCATCCGCAACACTGTAGCACCGTGGGTTGCATCGAAAGCTGGCCTGATAAATTAAACATCCGAAACAGATGCAGCCCGTGTGCAGCGATCGATTCGAGGCCGAGCGCGCATTATACTTTCCCCAATATGTCATTTGTCCTCTCGGTGCAACATTTCGACCGATTCCACTATGTTGTCTTTACGGGCATGCGCGTGTGTGCGCGCCCTTGCGTTCCACATTGTCGCGGGCCCGTTGAATTATTATCCGGCCCCGAAGCAATTATGGGCCTGCGCCGTTTATTAACGCGAGCGTTATGCCTGCTACCTTTTAATTGGTTTGCCATTAACGACGCGGCAAAGTGACAAGAAAATCGCGATGCACCGGCTGCATTTTCGTTCGTGCCGAATCCACGGTCGTTTCGAAATTCTTAATTTTTTTTTTCTCGGCATTCCGAACTTCCATTCGGCGCCAATTTGAAACGGGAACGGCGTGCTTCTTGCGAGAAACTATGCGGCGACGCGCGGTGAAGTCGAGTAATTAAGCAACGAGGATTACTCTCCTCCACTTCTCAGTGGACTTCCTGAAAGTGAAAACTAACTCGTCTTCCTTTTTCAAGCAACGGTACCGGTGAGAGAATTTATTGACAAAAATTTTGTTTGTCCCCATCGATTTTTTGATCGAAATTTTGATCAATATAATCGTCGCTCTGTTCTGATCGACACGATACCAAACTTAATTCACGATCTTTCGAACGTGACATTATAATTGGTGAAGCATTATTCTACTTTGTGCAACAATTTGGAGATCGTACGAGAAGATGGTCAGCAATTTATTGTCATTGTTCATTACAAAAGAGTTTTTACCTGGTTCGATTGGTCGTACGAAACAGGCAAATAAATTTTCTTTTTCGCTCAAACGTCGAACGAACATCCAAAATCAACGAATAACTTGTTCTTTTTATCGCCTGTTAATTAGCCGGCTGTGACACGGAGATCAATCAATAAACTTCTCAATTTATTTCCAATTAGCCGGGCGAAGCACAGTTTCGTTTTCAATTATGCCTCGGTTAGGCCAACACGGACCGGACCTTAAATCAGATCCGATGCAAACGAAGAAGTCTCGTTTTCCAAACTCGTTGTAATCGTGTCTTCCGCGTTACAGATTGGCAATCAAATTAATTGCTCCGACTGAGGAACAATCACGACGATTCGAGATACAACTACAAATCGAGCGCATCTTCATTTTTGTCCGACTTTGACCGGAGCAGCGCGCAATTAGCGGCAGATTGCTTATCGGCGGTGAAAGCGTGTGTCCGATGAAACGTCAATTAACGAGCAACGTTTTTCTTTCTTTTCTTTTTTTTTTTTAAATGCGACTGCCCGGCGCTCGTTCGAACAGCAATGTTGCAATTCTGCGAGATCGGCGATTCGTCGGGCGATCGCGTTGCGTGTTACACGTGCCTCGGAAATATTAGCGCCGCATCCGTTTTCTCGGAACCGTTCTCGTATTATAGCGGCGACAACTTGCCGGCGATGACACCGGTGCGAATATAGCAGATCGCGTATCACAAAAGGCGAGTTGATAAACGAGAAGCGTAAGCTTTTACACGAAGAATATTCCAGCGCGAGCGGTAACTATGGTCGCTCGGGTTCGGGTTCGCCTCTCGTCGATACCGCAAACGAAATCATCGGAATAAATACGAATCGCGAGGTATCATCGATCTCCGATCCTCCAACTCGATGCACATTTGTCACTGGAAGATATTACTCTCTCGTCGCGGAACAATTAGAAATCTATGTACAACTACTCTGAGTTAGGATCTCCCAAAATCACTTTAGGAATACTTGGGAGACCTTGCTGGATCATCAAAAGTCTTGTAGGATCTATTCAAATCATTTGGGGACTCTTAATATTTATCAATCAACGGTGCAAATATTTTGGGAATACTTGGGAATCCTTAGGTCTTCCATGTGTCCTTGGGAATGCTGCAAGGTCGAACAAAATCCTTCCGAGATTCTTACAATTTTGTGATCAACAGTTTGAAATACTTTAGGAGTACTTGGGAATCCTACACAGTTTTTCTGTCCTTCGGAGTCCTTCAGGGTATCCCAAATTGTTTTAGGAAGACTTGGAATACTAAAATCTTACCTGCTATTGTTGGAAGTCGTCTAGGGTCTCTCAAATTTATTTGGAAAGACTTGGGAATCCTCAGGTGTTCCCTGTGTCCTTGTGAATCCTCTAAGGTCGATTCTTACAATTTTGTGATCAACAGTTTGAAATACTTTAGGAGTACTTGGAAGTCCTAGTTTTTTTGTGTGCTTGGGAGTCCATCAGGGTTTCCCAAATTGTTTTAGGAAGACTTGGAATCCTAAAATCTTACCTGCTATCTTTGGGAATCATCTAGAGTGTCCCAAATTTATTTGGAAACACTTGGGAATCCTCAGGTCTTCCCTGTGTCCTTGTGAATCCTCTAAGGTCGATTCTTACAATTTAGTGATCAACAATTTGAAATACTTTAGGAGTACTTGGGTGTCCTAGTTTTTTCTGTCCTTGGGAGTCCTTCAGGGTTTTCCAAATTGTATTAGGAAGACTTGGAATCCTAAAATCTTACCTGCTATTTTTGGGAGTCATCTAGGGTGTCCCAAATTTATTTGGAAAGACTTGGGAATCCTCAGGTCTTCCCTGTGTCCTTGGGAATCCTGTAAGGTCTAACAAAATCCTTCGGAGATTCTTACAATTTTGTGATCAACAGTTTGAAATACTTTAGCAGTACTTGGGAATTCTACACAGATTTTTCTGTCTTCGGGAGTCCTTAAGGGTCTCCCAAATTGTTTTAGGAAGACTTGGAATCCTAGAATCTTATCTACTATCTTTGAGAGTCATCTAGGGTCTTCTAAATTTTTGGAAGGCTTGGGGAAATTTGAAAGTGCGTCTGCAGCATAGTGAACAAATTTCCAATTGTCACCAGGTCTTCGTAGATCGATCCTCAAAAATCGTACGATTTTTCCAATCAGATTACCGAAGGAAATATCGAATAACGGTTATGTTTCGCGATGTGTCCGATATTAAAGTTCGACTATTGTCGTACGGCTCTCGGGGAAGAAGGGCGACTTATCCGCGGCGGTTAACGAGGCAACAATTCATTTCGATGCTCGTTTAAATCACAGAAGAGTGGCGTGCCGGCGTAAGGAACCTAGCCGGAGAGCACACGCATTTCCATAGCAATCTCGATCCGCTTCTCGGCGAGCTCACGAACAAGAACGTTTCAGCCGGTCGGTCGTTATCTCGCCGCGAGGATTGATCAAGATTAGAATTCCCACATCCGGAAGCGTTTCTTGTAAAGTTTTCCTCTTTTCCTCCATCATCCGTGGGCAACGCGGCCGCGCTTATGGTCGCTACGCGACGGCTCACGCGCGTTATATTTCTTTTCATCTTTCCTCGAGGGAGACCTCTCGCCCACCTTCAACAGCCGATGCACCTGCGGATGCGCGTATCTTCGGTCAGATGCACCGAACCAGATTCATTACTCGCTGCACTGCAACTCGTTGCGACTGCGCTTTACTCTGCGCTGATAAGCGATTATGGTCAATTTCGTCGTTTCATTTAACACAACCACGGGATCGATGTACAGTAGTGCCTCGACATATGTACCAGAGATGTGCATAATATTTGCGAATCATTTAACCCCGGTACCGTGCAGGACCTGGAAACTCAATCGTCGAGCGAGACTATGTTAACAAAGCGACATAACTTTCTCATTTTTAATCATTCGTTTATGAAACTTCGACTAGGAGATTCGTGACATTTCCCCGATTAAAACGAGCCCAAGCACGGCATAGTTCAGCGCCTATTTGCTTGAGAAATCTACGATTTAGTAGAACCTCGCTTATCCGAACCGACCAGGTAACCACGCTCGTTCTGAACGATTTCGATTTTTATTGAACGTAAACGAGGAAAAAACGACCAGGATAGCCTTCGACATCGTTTAGGGTGATTAACAGCCTTCTCATAAAGTCAATCTCTGGAAAACCTCCATTTTCGGAAACCTCGAGAATTCGCATAAACTCGAGGACTTACAGCATTTAGGTCCCGAAATTTGAAGGGATCGTTAGGACACTTTAAGTGGAGTCATTTCGAAGGGCAATTAACGCTAATCGATCCATAGATCCAGATTATGAGAATGATCGTTGCCAGATGGAGGAGGAGCTCGTAGCGGAACGGTCGGGATCCGTTTCAAGGCCTCCGCGTGTGGGCTGACTTCGTTGCATTGAATGTTAATTAATGAGAATCCTATCGACGCTGGCTCTTCGTGTTTCGGTGGAAAATCAGAATATAGAAAGCAGAGAGAGAGAGAGAGAGAGAGAGAGAGAGAGAGAGAGAGAGAGAGAGATAGAGGAGGGGAGAGAGAAGAATCGAAGCTAGTGCACGATGGGAATAATGTATAGTGTACATTGTATACTATGCTATAGCATGGTGTCTGTGAAGCAGAGGCACGGAGCTTGTCTTTTGTCAGCAGCATTCCGAGTTCAATGTTCTCGGATGCGCTATCTCTCGCGGCGCCGCCATATTTTCCGGAAAATCGCGCAAGAAATTCCCTTTGTTGTTAACCACGCCCTTCTTCCTCGCTTTCGTTTCACTATAGCGGAGAATATTATTGCGTCTT
>CM052128.1:6847625-6860714 GCA_028454245.1 Halictus quadricinctus
GAAACTAATACACTCTTTAAATCTTTTTAATGTGTCCACTGTTTTAAATTATACAAATCTGTGTAAATTGTATAAATTTATAAACTCCGCAGTCTAGTCGTGTTGGGACTCATTTTAATCAGCAAGACGTCGCCAATATGCTGTTAACAATTTCATAATAAAAATCATCGGCAGCAAAAAAGTACTACTTGAAGAACAGCGTTCGTACGCGATGTAAATGAAATTTTCCGGAAAAATCATTTGAAATCCTCGAATACAGTCTGGCCCAAATAAAAAAAAAAAAAAGAGGACAAATTGTCTTTCGGATTGGTTCGCAGTGGACAGAGTTGGTTTCGTAGCGAGCTATGTAACTGAAACGCTCGCGATGCGGATCGAGCGGAGTGTGGCCGCTCGCAGGGGTAAGGAAAGTGAGCGGAAGACAGGTGAGCGCAGGTGAGGATGTAGGAATCGACTCGCCCGCGGGTAGATCACTTGACTTTCATTGCGAGTGGATGAGGGCCTTGTATGGGCGGGCAGCGAGGCTCTGCTCCTGGAGCTCGCCGACCGTATGAATAAAAACTGAAGCGGAAGAATCGTTTCCTGGAATACTGATTCCAGTGAAATCGCCAGGAAAATGAAAAAAGAATGTCTACCGCCTGTTTTGTAACACGACGCCCCGCGCCTCTGCGCGGTTCGCGGCCGCGATTAGGGTTGCCTTCGACGCGTTCCGAGCGTCCCACCTCGAGTATAGGGCACGAGGGCTGTTTCGAGAGCTGTAGAGCAACCCCTAGGTAAATGTTGTGCTTTCAAGGAGGCTTCAAAGGTAATTTTATTTGCGGAGCTTGTTGTCCTCGGTTGTGTATGCAAGCATAAATAAATTAGGTATTAGCTCATTGACAAAACAATTTTTTTGGGGGGAGAACAAATTGAGTTACAGAACTTTCACATAGTTCAATTAAGCGTGAAAAATGGCGTAAAAATACTACTAGTTAATTTTTAGCTGTGTGTCCCCCTTGAAGTGTATATTATAATATAGTCTATAGTCGACTATAGCGACTAATATTTTGTTTTTAACTGTGATGTGCCTCAGCAGAAAATCTGAAAATATTTCGGAATATTTCGGACAATAAGTTCGACAATAAGTTCGTTTTTGTGCGTGATTAAATTAGTGTTTAAACTAGAACAGGCACGTACCACTCGGCGATGGTGCTTTTAGCGAGTAGAAGGTTGGAAATAGAAATATCCGGGAAAGAACGCGGCTCGAACGAGTAAACAGCGATTAATAAAACCGACTTTCTCCCGCGTTAATGTCTATCGAGCATAATTTTTCGTTACGGTATCTGTTAGAATACTAAGCACTGTTACGTCGAGCGGGTTCATTTTCCACCGGAAAATCGGCTAATTAGAAGAAGTGTACACACAAAGGAAAGAATTGAAATCTAGACGGGGTATTCATTGCTCATGAATACCGTGTATAATGAGCTCGTATAAATTCCGACATCGTCGAGACAGGCTCCCGCGAGGAAATATGATCGATAAGAGATTTAGCGGAGAGAAGCTCGCCGCGAAATTTGCATCTTCCGCGTATAAATCATAATGACGCAAAATCCTCGGCCGGAGTGGCACAGAGCGTCGAGAAGTGGCCGACGGTCTATGAACGAGTAACCGAACGAGGTTTTTCCCGATAAAATCAGCTCGTTAGAATGAATAATCGAGCTTTCCAGCCGAAATGTCGGCGAACGCGGCGAGTTTAAGGAGCTGCTCTAATGATCCCGGTGAAAGCGAGGCGGTACTTTGCGCAGTCGCCATTAACAGATTTTCCTAATATCGTGAGCATGATTACCTCCCGGATGGACTGACGCACCGCGTCGTTAGCGATCGTTCTGCGAGCTCCGAAAATCTCTGTGGAATCGAACAAAACAACCTCTGTGATTTTCCGTAAGTCAACTGCCGATTTTACGCATTTATAATAAAAATGCCCTGGTCAAATATAAAATTCCAGACGTTAGACGAGTTAAATGGAGTTATTTTCAACTTCCTGAAATTGTTAAAACAGGAAATATATATTTATTTCACTGCGGTTTGACTTGGACAATTTTTACTTTAGATATAAATCCTCAGTCTATAAAATAGATTTTTCAACGAAATTGTTACCAACATATTGGTGGCATTCTCCCGATTAAAACGAGTACCAACATGACATTATTCGGAGCATATTTGCTTGTTTAATCCACGACATTTTAGAACCTCGATTATCCGAATCGAGTGTATCGGGGTTCACCATTAACTGTATTTTTCATTCTACAAATCAGTAGCGATTCAATCTAACACTGTAAACATTCAAATATTCCCTTGTATTTCGCCGGTTAGTTCGGATAATAGAGGTTCCCACCATACCGTGGATTAAACGCGTAAATGTGATCCAAATTGCGTCGTGTTTGGACTCATTTTAATCAGGAAAGTGTCGCGAACATGTCGGTAGAAATGTGAATAAAAAAATCGTCAGACACAAAGGGCTATTATCATTAGTATTGTCTCGTCGATATTTTCTTTGCTCGTTATTCTATTCTATGTTTAACGCTGATGGTAAGGGATGTGGAGGGTCTATGGAAAATGTGACATTTCGCTTTCATTGTTCTGCGATCGCGTTAATTCTTCGACGTGCATACCGATTTGAGCAGTGCCGTATCTATCGAGAGGCCAGGAACCGCAAGACACCGCGAGACGCCGCAAGAGAAACCCACCCCCAACGGGATCGTCTGCTGGGGTGGATCCCTCGATAATTGCGGCGACCTTTCGTCGTGGAAAGGAAGCCGTTTGGGGGGGGGGGGGGGGGAGCGAAAGTGACGTAGTCATCGAGTCGAAAAGCGTTGGAAAGGAAGCAGGACGTGTAGGATCATCGGGGCCACCGGTCGTAGCATGGGGATGCACCGACACGGGGGACGCTCGCGTGTTCGCTGGTGGTGCAGACTCAACCGAGAGAAAGAGAGAGGGGGAAAGACAATAGGAAAGTGGGAGCAGGATGATGCACCCCTTTCGCTTGTCCCCGGGGCTTCCCGTGGCTGCGGTTCCCGGAAATGGGTGGCTGCCTCGCCACAGAAAGGAACACGCGTGAACACATGAAGGAGATAGCGTCGACAAAAAGTTCGCAGAATATTGTTCTGCCTCTTGCATTAACAACAACGTGGCTATTTAAACGACGGAGGGCTCGTAGCTGGTAGTTTCGATTATGGTCAAGCTTCATGGTCCCGTCACAAATTCCGAGCAAAACTAATAAGACTCTAAGTTCGAGTCTAATAATTACAGAATTTGTTTCTTTGTAATAACTATTCTATGAGACTTTTGCTGACATATCTGGGACATTTTCCTGATTAAAATGAAACCAAACATGACACGAGCGTATTTTTTTGTCTAATCCACGATTTATTGGAACCTAGAAAATTTTAACTTTTCAATTATTCGAACACGCGCCTTATTCGCGATTCATTGATCACACAGTAAATATTTAAACCAGCACTGTAGTTTTAATAATTGTTCTGACTAGTTCGGATAATAGAGGATCCACTATATCGTGGATTAAAGAAGTAAATACGAACCAAGTCGTATCGTGTTTGATGTCATTTTGATCGGAAGAACGCGAGGAATGTGTCGGTAAAAGTGTCGCACAAAAATAATTAATAACAAAAGGGTTTGTTCGCGAATGATTGGTCCCGAGTATTTTATGAACGTGTGGGATGACTCGATGATCTTTGGGAATATTTCGTGTCCGGTAATAGGAAAGTTTAGGCAATAACGTGGCCACGTGGAAAATTCGGAAGCTCAGGTATAGTGATATACACGTGAAAGGGGTTGGAGAGTTAGGTGGCGAGCGAACTAGCGAGCATGATATCGCCCCGAGGCGTGGACACGAATTGTGTGTCGGGCAGGTTTCGTGCGTTTAAAATGCGGAGAGATACGGCGTTCGATAGAACATTGTGTACGTAATAATTGGTACAAAATTGCATAATGCTACGAGCGATCTTATCGGAGGCGTTGATCTTAAACGGTCCGTTTTATTCCGCGCGGTACGTTTCACTTAATCCATTATGCACCGTGAAATTTATCGATGGCAACGCCTCGAACACCCGCCGTCCGCAATGTCTTTACTATTGTGTCGCTCGACGCCGCTCCGAACGAATTGCAAGTGCCTTTGTCTCTATTTTTTCATCGTTCCTCGATCGACCGCACGAATTTCACGCGCTCAACCCGTTAACACTTTACACTAAATGTGACTGTTTTACATTACTCTGCAAAAATAGAAAAGAATGTGTCTCTCCAAATGCTTGGCCATTTTTTAAATAATATAAACCCAAAGAAATAAATTACTTGAACAACTCCTCGTGGCTGAATCTTTACGATATTCATAAATTAAACATATTAGAAGTAATTTCGTCGGGTCCCGTGAACCTAGTGTTAAATTTTCATTTTTAAAATGTTTCTCTGAATAATCAGTATTTCTATATGATTTGTGCGAAAGATACAGTTAAACTTATCGACTGGAAAAAATATCTGCATTTGGGAATAGCGGCGGTTGCAATTTATCTAGCAAAGTGACAGTAACGCGAACGAACAGTTTGCATTTGGCTCTCGTTCGCCGCAAGCGACGCGGACAGTTTCGATCTTGCACAGAGGTTCCGTAGTCTACGGACAAAAAGGTGGATCTAATTACGCGGCAGTTGCGAAAGAAATCGTAAGGGGTTAATTCCATTTAACCCCGTCCTCGTCCCATTTCCTACGGAAGCGTATTCTCCGTCGGGGGTTGGCGCTGGGTGGGTGCGTGTTTGCGTGGGTGTTTTTCGCGGTCGCGGTTGGCCAGAAAGTCGGCAGCGCACGGGAGAGAACGAGATACATACGGATGAGGGGTTAGCGGCCCTCGTCGTTAACAGCCTGAAGAAGGTGGAGAAAGTCGGCGTCGTTGGATGGTGGCGTGGCCAGAGCGATGGAAGAGGAGGCAGGAGGAGCGGAGCCGACGGAACTAGAAGAGGAGAGAAAAGTAGGAGAATAGTAGGAGGATGAAGAGAGAAGAGGAGGAAGAGGAGCAGACCTAGCAGAGCTAGAAGGAGGAGGATGAAGAGGAGGGGGGGACAGTGGCGTTGGTGTCCTGGGTGCTGCTGCTGCTGGGTGTCGTGGTGGGCGCGTGGGGTGGTTCCGGGAGGGGGGGGGGAAGGTGAGCGAAGGGTGGGACAGGTGGAGAGAGCAACTCTCCACCGGTGACGTTTCAGCTCGGCGGTGCGCGGAGGTATTGACCGGTTGCCTCCCTAGCCGGTAGCCTAGCAACCGTTTGTAGCCAACACACCTATGAAACCTTGGAGATCTGACTTTAGCCGCCCGTCCGTCCGTCCGTCCGTCCACCCACGCCCGTGTTGCCCACCTCTCTCTTTGCTAGCCCCCTATCCCCTTGAATCAGATTCCCCGGGTTCGTGGAAGAAGCGCTTCGATCATTAAGGCTTCCTCGCAACTTCTCGCATTCGTACCTCGGGCCACGTCACGTCACGAATCGGTTCCTCTCACTCCCCGTACCACCCCCATCCTTTCTCTCTTTCTCTCTCTCTCTATCTCCAGCGCCCCGTCGGGGGCACAGGTTATTATGGCCAGGGAATCGACGATTGTCGTCTCAACGATTGGGACGACCTGGGCAGCCTCGTAAGAAGTCTTTCGGCGAGGATCTTCTTCCAGTTGGTTTTTTAGAGTGCTAGATTTGGTGTTAGAGTGATAGGATGCCCACGATGGTGTTTGGATGAGATGAATCATCTCCTCGAAAGGTAGATTGTGTTCCGAAGGAGATGAAGGGTGAGGGTTTTCTAGGTTAAGAAGCTAATAGTACCTGTGTTAGGGGATGATTTTTAGATGCATATTCATTTTGGAAACGTTTACCCTGGAGACTTCTTTGGTTGTATCGTGGAAAATTCTTTTAGGTTATGATTCCAAGGGCTTAACGAAGGAAATTTTCTTTGGGGGATGATTCTCAGGGATCTAGCTGATCTTAAGACATTTCAAAAGGATCTGGATTGGCAATTCCGTGCAATCTTGTTTACCGGATGAATCCCAGAGTTGATCTAAGTGAACCCTCCTTATGGGGGATGATTTTTAGGGATGTAGCCTCTTGAGAACATTTAAAAGAGATTTTATCTTTGAGATAGTCTAACCCCAGGCTGAGAATCCTAGCGATTAATCAATGAAACCCTTTTCAGGGGATGATTCTTAGAGACCTGGAACAGAGAGACTCATCCATTTGTTGAATAACCCCCGTGTCTTCGTAGCCCCGACAATGGAAAATTTAATCTGGAACCTATCAGAATGACTAGTCCCGTGATCTCATCGTGACTACCAGGTGACCCAAGCGTGCCAGGTGTAAAAATCGCGGAAATCTAAAGCAAAGGAACATGTTATCGATCGTGTGGCGGGACCAGCGGACATCAGAGCGGACAAGAAAGGCGGAGAGAGCATGAAAATCTAGGTTAAAGGCCCGTGGAACGTCCAGGCGTCGTCTGTGAGATCGACACACGAGCCAACCCCCCTTCCAGAATCACACACAGCGCAGCGCGCGGTCTGCACGGTAGCGGACCGGTTGTTAGATGAGTAATAAATTGGTCAATCGAGGGTGTGGTTACGGCTGGAACTAGCCCAGGTTGCCAGGCTACGAAAACCACCTACCAACTCGGATCCCGGCCGGCAACAACCAAGCGAAAGCTTGGCAGCCCCCAAGTTGTCTGGCTCGCTCCCTTCGAGCCAAGACCAACCTGCGCCAATAATCTTCCCCTTTCCTCGAATATTATACACGCTCGGAGGAATTCCTGGAAAACTTCGCCGCAATCCACTTTTTCAGCTTTCTCTTCCCAGGGACACTTCGCCAAGGGGGTGGAAGCGCGTTTGCTGGACGAGGGTGAGAAGCAAAGGTAGAAACGATGTCCACGGACGTTCCTCAAAATTCAAGGTTCGCATGAAACTCGTAGGTGCATGCGTTAGTATCTTCGATTTTTCACCGATCTACTATCGAATCGCTAAGAGAGGTCAGATCAGTGAATTATGGAATTTGATTCTTCAAGAAAATGCAGGATGCAGCTTATTGGCTACCTGACTCATAGGATTATATAATTCAAATCAAAGCTATACAATAAAGAACAGTAAGCGTCTATGTAGAGGCTGCAAGATACAATAAATAATTAAATTATCGAAGCTCTATTAAGTTTAATAACAACTTCACTCAGTTACGAGATCCTTGATAAATGAAGTATTCGGCAGAGCGTTGGTGTAAAAATAATGGCGGTGGCTGGTCCCAAGCAAGATCAATCACGCAGAGGCTAGCAATCTGATAATTTTATCTAACGTTATTCTACGAGGAACTGCACGGACGAGCGAAAGAACGACTTAATGCAGCAGAAGGTTAGCAGAAAAATCGAACGGGTCCAAAACGGTTTGTTGGAATATTGCGGGGGCAGACGGCGTTTAATCGGTATCTGCGTCGCGTTCCCCGTGCGGAGCGGAGGGCTTACGTGTAGCTCGGCCTGGGGCAGGTGTGGGTGTACACCGTTTGTAGGTATAGGCGAGCATTATCTATACCACATCCAGTATGGTCCTCCTCTAGCTGGGAGTAAAATCAACGAGCCAGCCAGCCAGCCAGCTAGGTAGCTAGCCAGGTTGGCAGCCGAGCCGAGCCGAGCCGAGCTGAGCCGGCTAGCCTCGACGATCAATAACCGGAGACCTCGGTGGCTCCACGAGCTGTCTTCCGTGGAGTACACACCTTTCGTGGAAATTGCGTTAACGCGCCAGGCCGGGCTCTGAGAAATCTTTGCAGAACGGCCGCGAGCCGCTAATGCCGCCATTGTTCCGCCGTGAACCGGGAGATGAACACGGGAATCGAGGTTAGGATCGTTGGCGGCCGGAGGGGGGAGGGACGGAGGCGGGCAGCAGCACCAATTGGCATTTTGCGTAACAGGCGCCCGCCAGATTCCTCCGCGGAACCTTATCGAAGGAGAAACGCCGAGGAACTTATTGCGCAACCGTCTCCTATATGGCTGGTCGCTTTTTTACCCGTCAGCAATGCTAGCTCACGCGGATTTCTATGCGGCTGCTTGCGTCTCCTCAGGCATCTTCGCCGAGAGAATTCATAAGCCTGTCTCTTCGCGTCTTTGCTTTGCTGAGAGATTGTGTCGTTTTCGGGAGCCATATTTTGGGGACGAAGCTGGCTGTGGCTTAGGTGGCCATCTTCTTGGGGATTTTGCGAAATCGCATGGTCGAAATATATCCTCAGGCAGCTGTTTTAGGGAGCCATTTTTAGCTGAGGTTGTACCCTAGGTGGCCATCTTTCTTGGGGCTTTTGCGAACTCATGAGGTTCACCCACTTAACAGCTGTAGGTTTAGTAGAAAAATCTAACAATACTATTCTATCAGTTTCGACTTAGTGAAAATATATCAAGTATTTTTACTTCGCGTAAAGAGACCCAGTTACATATTTGGATGAAAAATTTTCATATCTATTTTTTAATATTCATGATGCTTTAAAAGTAAGTATAATTAATATAGGCACAGCAATTGTTAACTACCACATATGACAGACACTGATTTTTGACTGGGTTTAGAAATTAATTTTTATCATAAGATATCCAGATAAACCGAATTTTATTGGAGTCTTTCGAATTCAAAAGGGTTAAGACAGCAACCCCTATAATACATTAAAAATTTCTAGTTTTGGTTGCATTAATTAAATAACTCTGATGTTGTAAGAATCTCTGGGGTTGATATTCGGCACTTAACGTGTTAATTTGTACAGTAAATGGTACCGCATTATGGATCTCCTTAGATTGATTAATTCACATCTTGTTGGTATACTCAAAACTTCGTACATTCGGATAACGGAGCTCTTATTGCAGCTAGAAATTTTTTAATTTTCCGTGGGCAGAAAATGATGCACACCGGCGGTCTCGTAGGATATTACAGAAAGTTACGGAGAGCGACAGACAGACGCAGCCAGGAAATTACGTTCTCGTGACAATGGTGACCAGTTGGGAACAGTTTCTTAGTTCTCTCGTCCCGCGGTAGACAACGCACGTAATCATTCCTTTCGAGATGCCCCGTACTGCACAAGCCCCCGGTGGCGGCGATGATTTTCATTAATGACCGGTGCACAGGCGATTTTATTGTTAGTCATCCGAAAGTGACAAAGCGGCTCGACTCTCGGAGGAACAGTAGCAGCCGATGATCTTGGGCGCAGCAACGCGGAACGGGCCACATAGTCCCGCGCATTGTTCTGCCCGTTGAATAAACACCAACACCGGCGACCCACGCTCTTGAAAGATACTACACCAGTTCCCACGATCCGCTGACACACGCGAATATCAAGGTGTGCGGCCGGACGGCTACGTGCGATTATGCATCTCGCATGACGCCGCCGCCGCCGCCGCTGCGACGAGGACTCAAAATCACTATCCTCCCAACGACATTTTTTCCGTGCGATTCTGCGAGCTGTGTCATCTCGTGCTGATCACCGTGAGTGTCGCCTTGTATTCACGATTGTACCTCCTGCTGCCGCTCAGCGATTATTTCACTCCGAATAGCTTGTTCTCTTCGAATCTCGACGAGGCATCGACGTAGCTTATCATTCAATCCTGCATATTAATCATTTTTTTTAAGGTACGTTTATTAACGCCTTGGGGGCGTTTTCCTGAATAAAAAGAACCCAAACACGATACCGTTCGGTGCATTTTTGTTTGTTTAATACTCGATAATGCGGAGCCTCGATTGTCCGAACCGATGGTGTCTGAATTTTTCGTTATAAGTCAGCAGTTAAATCTAAAGTTCGATCCACGTGCAGCATTCTTCAGGATAGCAATGATTTAAAGTACCACTGTAGCTAAGTAGCTTTTCTATTAACCTAACGCTCGTGCCCCCGTTCGGATAATACAGGTTCTACCGCATCGTGGATTAAACGAGCAAATGCAATCCAAATTGCGTCGTGTTTGGTATTGTTTTAATCAGGAAAGTGTCACGAATATGTCTATAAAATTTTCAGGGATAAACAATTCAATTTTCACTTTTTACTCGAAGAAGATCGACTGCTGGTATCGTTAAACCGATAAAAATTGCTATGACAATTTTCAGGAGTTTAAAAAATCCAAGATTCGTGTAATAAAAAATGGTAAAAGTTGTCCATTTTTCAAGGGCAGTCAAAGGACAGTGTAATGAAGCACCCTTGTGGGTGTAGGACCTTAAAACCCCGAGGATCGTGCAGCATAAGATCCCGTCAACAATATTTCGGTTGCTGCGAATATCGGATTGATTCGAACGCGATTAGGATGTTACCGGAAGCTCGGATTTCGTCGGATATTCATGGAAACGAGCACAAAGGGACGCGTGCCTCCGTAAAATAGTGAAAAGCTGCGGCGACACGAAGTCTCCCGCGGTTTCGTTCGAACGACCGCCGCGACTCATTAGCGACATTCCACTGTTGTTGTCTGACTCATCGGTAATACCTCAGAGCCATACAACTCTGCATACCGGAGGACAGAAGCTCGTATTGTGATTTCGATCTCACGAAGTCGATAGTCGGTGCTCCGGCTCCTGGAATTGAAAACTGCGACACGTTTCAGGGAACGGCGGTTCCCTTTCTTCGGGGACTTCCCTGTTTCAGTTCCAGAATCTTCAACATCGACAACGAAAATCTAATTTTTGTTTCATTAGATCAACCGGGACCACACGGCGATCGATCTGTTCCGTAAGCCTATTTATTCTTCATTATATTCTTGTGTCTTGCAGATTTTCATGAAAAAGAAAATGTTTTCATATCAAATGTAGGGTGCCAAAGATTAAAATCCCTCTGTTCACCATCTTATTAAGCCAAAAATAATGTAATAACTGGACACCGTGCATTCATAAGCTTAACTTCTTAACTTAAGGGCCCGGTCTTCGTAGATTCGCGATAAGGTAGAGTGACCACGTTACCGACAAAAATAGGCGAAAAATGGTTTTACGTGCCTGAATTTTTCCTCAAAATAATTGTTAAGTTAGAGGTTAAAAATGCAGGAAGGTAGAACTGACTGGGAGAACTCTGAGCTCGAATTTTTCTAAATTCTTCGTCGATTTTATTTTCCGCGGTAATCGTTGTTGGAGCTAATAAATTACGATCAACGTGAAATCAGTGGCTCGGTCACGGCGTTTAGCGAGCGCGTTATATTCGCAGGTAGCTACGAAATACTTTCGCTAAACGGAACCGGTCTTGTTGCTCGAGATTCGCATCGACACGGCACGACACGCGTCCAACATTATTTATACCGTCCGTGCGGCCGCGTGAAACGGTAAACCGCGATCGAGCGAAGGAGTTGGCTTGCACCAGATAAGATCGTTTGTCTCCGTCGTATCGGCGAACGGGACAACGCGAATCCCTCGCGAATTCCACCGAGCAATTTTCCCCGCATCTTCTTCCCCTCAAAGTCTGGCACTTGGCTCGGCGAACACTAGAAACGACACACACTGCGCTATACGAATAAGAAGCTTCAATTTATCTAGACATTTCGCCATTTTTATTCGATGTTACCGATCTCGGACACACAAATCGACTTTTAATCGAATTTTAATATCACCGTCTAACCTTCAAACTTTGATTAGACCGATAGGACAGAACTAAAATTCGAATTCTCCTTCTCCCAAGAAAGAATATATCAGACTGCGGGTCTGTATGCGGAATAATAAATGACGTGCATTTTTTTTTATTAAGGAAATCTCATGAGATTTATTACAACTTTAGGAAGAAAACAAAATGTACAGAGCAAGAAACCTGTACAAACTAAAAACAAGAATACATGTATCACTTTTTTCGCTACTTGTTTTTTTATTAAACACGCAGGATACAGTTTTTTAAAAAGGATAAAGGCTAGCTATGACATTGGGGCAAGGCAGAACACAGAAACGTCCAGAGGCAGCTGAAATCTTGAACAGATTTTTCAATAATAGTGATCTTCGAGTATCATAAAGATTACACTGCCAAAGGACATGATTTAGAGTTTCACACTCGAAAGCATATCTAAATGGAGTGCATTAACTGCAAAAACCAGGAGCCAGATAATATCATGTTAAATTCTTTTAATCAGTTTACTGTTTTCAATTTCATGCGCTCATGTTTACCATAAATGCATAAAACCCTTACTAATATGTTAATTATTTGCTTCTCTTCGTTGTTAAAATATTTTACATATTTTTATATGAAATATTGAAGCAATCCTTAAATATTTCTTTGGATACCATCCAGTGTGCCCTCACTTCAGACAAAATGTATAAAATTAGTCTTCAGACAAATTGCGACGTCGTGGTCACGTCCGTACGTTTGTTAAGGGAGGTATTGAACGTGTTAAAATGTTAAAAAAAAAACTTGCTCTCCACGAGCGAGGAATTATTCGAAGCGAGAAGAGCCGGCTCGGTTGCGTCTCATTTTTCTTTTTCTCTCGCTCGCGTCTCATTTTTCTTTTCTCTCTTGTTAGGGTCGCGTGTGTAGGTGGCCGCCCACACACACACACACGCGATCGCGGCTCGTATCGAAAGGAGCGTGCACCTATCGCCGTGCAAACGTGTCCACCAGTGGTCGATAACGGGCAGAGACGCCGCAGACTGTAGGATGTTCATCGGACACCGTATATCCTGTTATTCGGCCTACTACGGAACGGCGAATCGCGTTGCAAAAACGCACGCCAGAAAACCAGCCGATCTTCCATCACGTTCCGTCGACGAGACCGTCTGGCTCCCGGATCCTAGCGATCGCGATAGATCATCTTATAACTTCCATCGGTCACTCGTCCACCGTACATTTCAACGAAGTAGCACCGCAGTAACGTTTTCAAACATTTTTTCCAATTCTTGTTGAGCGAAGATAGGGCAGATTATTTTTCAACCATTTTTGTGCCATTTATTAAAATGATACAAGTAAAATGGACGCAGTAACGTTTTCAAAACATTTTTTCCAATTCTTGTTGAGCGAAGATGGGGCAGATTATTTTTCAACGATTTTTGTGCCATTTATTAAAATGGTACAAGTAAAATGGACGCAGTAACGTTTTCAAACATTTTTCCAATTCTTGTTGAGCG
>CM052128.1:6860814-6873420 GCA_028454245.1 Halictus quadricinctus
GTCTTGCTTTCAAATATGGCATACAATTTTTAGTACCTCTAAAATCGTATCTTAATTCAACGTACCTTGAAATACACTTATGTCTTGCTTCCGAATATGGTGATACAATTTTTAATTCCTCTGGAATTGCAACTTAATTCAAAATTTACTCGTTTTAAATTCCTCAATGTTTTTAACCCCCTAAGTCTTCAAATTACTGATGGCAGGTCTACTTAGTTCAAAGACAAAAGAAATATAATATAATCAACTTCTATTCGAAACAAATTTTCACTTGGTTCCAGCACCTAGCAGTCTAGTCACATACTAGAGATCTCTGGAGCATTATTTAAGAAATAAAACATTCACTTCTGTAGAAGATGTAAGGGGACATCTCGAGTCATATTTTGCTTCACGAATCCTGGATATCTATAAGAGGGGGATTGAAAATTTGCAGGAAAGATGGCAAACTGTCCTCGATAATGATGGAGAGTATATAATAAATTAGGAAATAAAAACCTGAATTTACTACAAAGTTTGTTTTAAATTTCAAAATAATTGATTACTTATGGATCCCCCTAATATAAGTGACCGAAACAAGTTCTCCCTTGGTTTCACGACAGAGGTCGACTCGCTGATAAGTATGACAATTTGCGTGTGTGTTCGCGACGAACGGACGATCAGAATGGCGGACGGGGAAACTTGGACGACCAAACGAAGGATGACGGAAGGAGTCTTTTTCCACCCTGTCGTCGAGCATCGATAGGTATCTGTTGGTTCCCTCCGACCGGACTGTTGTTCGCGTTTCTTAAGGCAGCAGGTGACATCGGCGGAGTTAAAGGTGCCGGCACGAGACCCATGATGCAGGTAGCGGGCAGGAGGAGAGGAGAGCGAGCCGAGAGAAGAGCAGATGAGAGATGCGATCTTATCAGCTCGGCCGGTGCCGGATCGCTGGGTTCGCGCGGCAGAGCACAGCCGGTTCGAAAGGTCAATCGGCGATCATTCCCGTAATACTTAATACCGTGCAGATAATTCGGCGATACCGAGTTTCCTTCGGGCGGAGATCCTCCAGCTGATACCGATGCTAAATGACCGGTTGCTCCGGAAGGAAGCCTCGGGACATCTTTCTCTGCGGAATGAGTTATTTTCGTCGGCTCCGGTGAACGTTAGGGGTGGCTCCAATTGTCTGCCTTTCATTCACCTTGTTTGCCCACGTTCTCATTATCGGGGGGCACATTAATACTGCGCCGCCTCGATGTACGCGAAAAATTCGCGACCGAAGTCAGACGCTATTCTTTGATCCCTTCACGCTAACGTGGAATGTAGACTAATTCTACGATAAAACCTTGTTTAGATGTCGGATTTTTATGCAAGATGAAAATTATCTGCGTCAATTGCGTAAGACGGAAGCTACATAGGCATTTATTCCTTTTCTTGTAATTACATGAAAACAGTGTAACAGCTTTTCCGACTTTGATCCACTTATTTTATAATACATAAGTAGTCTAGTCATGATTTTTTCAATGACATTGTTACCAACATATTCGTGATTCTTAGACGATTGAAATGACACCAAACACGGTATCATTCGACTAATATTTACTCCTGTAATCCTCAATATAGTAGAACCTCGATTATCCGAACTGATAGAGAAGAGGTTCGCTACTGACGTGCTATTAAATATCCGCGTCACTCATGGATTGCATACGAATCGTTTGATATTGTTTCGACATAGATTGAATCGCGGTGACGGCTGGTTCGGATAACAGAGATTCTACTATATCGTGGATTACACGGGCATACAAGCTTCGAACTATGTCGTGTTTGGTCTCATTTTAATTGCAGAAATTTGGCGAACGCGTTGACGACAATTTCGTTGAAAAAATCGTTAGAAGGAAAGAAGCTTTATCACCGAATTAGTATTATATCTGGCTGTTTTGTTTTTCCAGGTTCGACGCTGGCGGCACAGGAGCGTTATTTTTCTGGAGCGTGTTAGGATCGGTTGCGATAAAGGGGAGGCAGATTCCGGATTAAAGGAGCGTGGCGGCGCGAAAGTAAAAGTGAAAAATTGACCGAAAATATCAGCGGACGTATCTGGGTTAAGGGAACGAGACGGGAGTCTGCACGCGTCGCCACACGCAGACCTTCGGGCACACGGTGAGTCGGCTCTCCGGAGTGATAAAACGAGAAAGACAAGAAGAACAAGACGGGGAAGAAAAGGGAGAAGGAGGGGAGAGAAGGCGAAACAGAGAGGAAGAAATTTTATGCGAGGATCTTCATCCGGGCGATGTTGCTCATTGTTGGCCCAGCTCGGCAGCAGGTGCTACCCTTCATGCTCCGGGATGAATGCCGCGATATATACAACGGGAGCTGACTCTCTTACACATGCGCAAACACGGGTCCCGCATCTGCAAGATGGTCGCGATGTTATATGCGCACTCGCAGATGTACCATCGTCGGCCCCATTGTCATCCGAATCGACTTCGAGAGGTGATGGTCTCGACGGTCACCGTTTATTGACTTTCGATAATGACAGGCTGGTGCGTCGCTATTGGAGGATGCGCGGGGATGAAGGTGGAGTTGTGGTTCCAATTGGAACATGTCTACTTTTTAAATTTTATTTTTATTTAATTATTTGTACTAGACTGTTCTCTCTACTATTTAGTCACTACTGTAATTCAAAATAACGTTCCTGTTGACTTAGGAACCTTTCTTAGAAGAATAGTTGTTCTAGCTATATCAAAAATTGTGGTAATATAGATGGGACAAGTTGTGGGTGCCTCGTGAGGTGGTTAGCGGTTCGATATTCCAGGTTAAGCAGTCATCGGTCGCGGTCTCGAGTAAGATGGGTAACCGCCGAATTTTCCATATTGATTAATTCCAGGATTATTACTTTCTCTTCAAACTTGTAGGATTTGTCGTCGACTTAAAGAGAAAGAATAACAATAGACTAACAAAAATAACAAGACCTTAATAATAAGGTCTCATCCCTCAAGGTTGTGCTTTTAAGGACAACAACACATTCCAAGGAAAATAATTCCTTGGAATAAAAGAACCAATCATGGTGTGTTACTCATAAGGATCTCTTCGATAAAACAAGGAAATCATAATTCCAAGGGTAGTATTCCATGATGGAACATTTTCTACGAATGCAAAATGGCTAACAGCACATTCCCAAGAATGCAACAAAGGGGCCTTAACTACAACAGAACAATAAAATATTAAAAACATCTGTGCCGTTCAACATATGTTCCAGCTGGGTCCGGAGTGATGAAATCCTCGCAGAATCCAATCAACAATCCTCTTCACCACTCTCTTAGACAAGCCATTTCGCCCAAGTCTTGTCTGACTCATCCAGCTCGATCCCAAACTGACCAAAGACAATGTCCCCGTAATGTCGCAACGATCAGCGTCGCGATGCGCGGATGCAATGCTGAAATTTCACCAAGTCCGATTCCACAGAGATAGAGAAGAGGCGGGAGGGCAACGGCCAGACAGACACACGAAGGATCTCGGTATTCACATCTTGAAGGCTGCCGGCACGCGTCTGCAGCAAGGTGTGCCTCTCACTTTATTCATCCACCTCCGGTGTTCGGGACGAGAGCAGCTGTTGCCGGGCCGGCGCGGCGCGTGCCACCAGGTACCTATATAATAAACCGGGAGATAATGTCAGGGTGCGTGGCACCACGCTACCAAAGAGCCTTCGGAGCCCCAGAGTCGGGGGAGAGGGTCGAGGAACCGGCCCCAGGAAATTTCTTCGCCCCTTTTTTCGTCTCTTCCCCCCTCTCTCTATCGTTTTTTCTCTCTTTCTTCCTCTTTTTTTTTTAAACTCTCCGATGGGGAGATCGATTGTTTATCCTTCTCCACGTAGGTGGACCTCGTTCGTTTTCTTTCCTCGCGCTCCCATTCTCGAACTGATCGATCACCGACTCCTCTTCCTCCTTTTTCCTTCCTCTTTGCTTTAATTGGCTTCCTGAGAATCGATCTTCCCCCTCGGCTACAATGCGAAAGTCGATCCTCTGCGAATCGACTATGCTCCGAGAGAAGACCATTCTCTTTTCGAGGATGCAGTTGATGCTGATGCTCCTCCACCGTGGTTAAAAATTTTCTGGAGCCGAAGGAGAATGGATGAGTGTTTGCTTCAATACTTTTTCAAATATTCTTTGTGGGTTAGGTATCTATAAATTGCCTAGTGCCTCTATACATTGTCTATTTATAATATATGTATGTACTTAGATTATCAAGGTTTAAATAACTTTATAAAATGTTTGAGACTCATTCTAGCAATTGAAGATTTTTATGTATGGAATTTTACAACGATTCTATTTCATTTTCCAAATTCGAGCAACCCGTATTTTTTAATAGAATTTGTGTAGAATATTTTTCCCTGGTACATTCTCTTTCGAAATTGGTCCAAATGGAAGTTGCTGAGAACATTTTTCTCAGGTTCGGTCTTTTTATCTTTTTGTCACATTCAGGGTAAAATTTCTCGTTTGTTTAACTTTCGTTTTTTTGGCGTCTCTGCTCCCTGCTATCCCAGGATCCTTTGTGTGGCAACGAAGTTTACTTTTCACAGGATTCCCCGCCGGTAGATTTAGATATCCCGCGGCACGTTGAACCGAAATCACGAAAGGGGGGTGGAAAAGGGCACGAAGAGCCAGGGGTCAACCGCCCCCTTCTCCAGCGACGAGCTAATAAAACTAAACGCGCTCGATAATCATCTCTCCACGCCCGTCGTTCGGGATCCATTTCGCCGGCAGATTAATTATCTAATGCGGCTGCAACATCTGTCATCACTCTGTCGATGCAGCCTCAACAGCCCTCCCGTACAACCCCATACGATCCCCTTAAAAATTAACTTCCACAAATCCATACGCTTCATCTTTCCTTGCGTTTCGAAAAATCAGAAATTGCAAGGTATATACTCGCCTTCTTGCAAAATTAAACGAAACAAATTTGTAAACTGTGCTTTTATGCATTTACAATAAAATGGAGTAGGTGCGACACAAAACTGACACAAAACGAACATTAAATGACTTAAAAAATCTTATTACATTATTTTCGGTTTATTAAAATTATCTAAAGAAGGAATACACTTTGATTTCACTTCTGTTACCTGTAATTGATTCAGAAAGTTTTTATTTTCCACAAAAAACCACAGTGTCTGCTGCATTCGTGACAAACATAAGAGAGTAAAATTTTTTAACGAAATGTGAGACATTTATTCAAGGAAGAAAACCATGACGGACATTTCTATTTCTGTTTCTTGCAATCGATGCAGAAAATGTATCGTTTACATACAGACTGCAGTCCAGCGGTTAGGCGTATGGGAATGTTTGTTGCCAGACAGTATTGTGCCATAACTTCTGTGTAATACGAAGAATCCCGTAGGATCCGCGCGTTTGATGAAGCTGAAAAGAAAGCGCGACGACGACAAAGGGTCACAATCGAGCGAGTCTGAGAAACACATAGCGAGTTAGTCGGTTGTGAAGAGAAAAGAGACGGTACAGTTACCTCTAAACAACAGGTTTGTTTCGCCTGATGTGCTCCCGCATATAATACGCGAATCCGCGCATGCTACACTGTATAATATGAGAAAATACCTCGTTACTTCGATTCCGGTAATAGAAACCGGACCGATGCGATGCGCTGGACGTGTTCTTTTCGTCTTCTTCGACGACTGCATGTCACGGTAATTTGTCCGTGTAACGTCTGTCATTATGATCGCGATCCAATAAATCGGTCGTAGCAGCGCGACGATCGATCGGCTCGAATTCGCGCGATTTCCACTCGGAGTTCACGAAACATTTGAACTTTATCGCTCCAAACATTCGTACGACACGCGAACACGGGTTTCATTAAAAGTTTGCCGGATAATTATCAAAATTTACGAAAACCATCGGCCACTTTCGCCGATCGCCGATTTAGATCAATTTTTATCGATCATTCTGGTTTCTGGATTTGAACGCTTGTAAAATACATGGAAATTATGTATATGTTCAATACTAATAATTATATAAAAATGTTTCATTTATCTTTACCATGAGAATTGTTACTCAATTTTGCAACAAATTGGGAGAATTCCAAAACAGTGGAGACATCAGAAGAATTTGAGAACGCTGTTACACTTTTATTGACTTATTAAAGTGCTCAAAAGAAGAGATCGAATTTTGGATAATTTTTATTTTGCATAAAGATCCGCAGTCTAGCAACAATACATACACAATAATAGAAGAAAGCGATGGAGTCTCTGAGTATTGTGCTGCGCACTACGTCTTTGAATAGGGAAGTGGAGAAAACTGAATCGACTATGTTTAAATAAATTGTAAAATTGTGAACGTCATCTTATTGTGACGCAAGGGACATGTGAAATGGTGAGAAATGTATCGAATTGTTTTCCGTGTCGGGAAGAATGGAACGTAGAAGCGTTTCACGACGAGCTACATTAATTTTCTCTTCCATTTGATCCGACTGACCCGTTGACCAAGAATCGATGGATTGATTGGCCAAGAGACTTCCGTTACTGTCATGAAGTAGGCCTGCAGTGACAACGCCAGCCTTCTAAGTCACGATTCTGACTGCCAGCCCTCCATACGAGCCGTGATCCAGCGGAATCCGTGATCAAGGCGCGTCGACAAGCCGACGATCCATAGAAACGTCAAATTCCACGGATATTTCTCTGCTGTCCACATTTCACTGAATCTTGCCCACCCAGTTTAATTTTCACTTCTTCCTAATATTTCTATCTTCCCTTGTTTATTTTTTGGTATTAAAAGTGCTTCCTCAGTAATGATTGAAATTAGCTACTTTTATTTATTACGCAATTTTTAAAGTCTGGACGATGTTTCTCTGAACTTAGGGATGTTTAATATTACATAATATATTTTTACGATAATTATAACTTAGTTTTTCACGGAAAAAACGCCGAAAAAAGTGGTTTTTATTTTTTCCTACTATGACGCACCAATCGCAGGAATTTGAAAAAAATTGAGCATAATACTTAGGACAATATCTCATTGCTAAATTAATTCTGTTCTAGTGTCTCTTCGATTTCCATATGAAATCTGCATTTTTTCGATTTTTTTCGTGTTTTTCGATTTTTACAGCCAGAGTTTGCAACGGAAAAATCTGAAAACGACTCAAAGTATGTGGTTTGGTGTCCGAAATGTGTCAGATTTTTTTCAGAATTTTAAATTGTCATTAAATGGGGAAAATGGGCCAAAAACTGGATTTTCGTTTTTCCTCTATAACTACCCTTACAGATGAGCTATAGGGCTAAAACTTGGTTGAAAGGTATCTTTTTTGGTAGGCTATCGAATGGCGCAAATTGGAATAAAATCCCTTCCAGGGCAGATTTCACCCCCAAAACCGGCTATAGCCTTTATCATTATTTTATTTTAGCATAAATTCCGCAATCTAATAATAACGTTCCATTCCATTTTCTGTGCTCAACCATTCGGTAAAATATTAAGATGTCGAAAAGTGTGTTTAATTTAAAAAAGTCTGTGCCACTATGGCCGACAGTTTGGGAACATTTTTGGAACAGTTCTTATTTTCCAGAATTCGATAGTTAATTATTTAATCATATGATGTTTACCGGGGGCAGCGGAATAGTATAGTTAATGGAAAATTGTGATCGAAGAGACACTCGGTCGAAGACGGATCGTTCTTTAAATCCCGTTAGCTTTCGTTTCCATTACCACCGCCTTGTTTACCGGCGACAGGGCGTCGTGACGCGTGCCACGCTTGCTTATGCGGGCGTCGACGTTCGACGACGCATCCGATACATTAGGCGTCGCCAAACTGTGCGTGCACACGCGGCCGAAAATAAACTGTTAACGTTCTTAACACGTGCTGACGTGGCTGTCTTACAAATCGCATGCGGGGTGCACCGTTGAAATTTATCTCCCATATCAAAAACCAATTTTCCACATTCTTTACGTACACATTTTTCGTCATTCCTCAGCTGCTTCTCTGACTGTTATACGAACATTTGAAAAGAATCATCGCGTATCTCTTTTTCATATTATTTCAACGTTTTGCACTCGACTGTTCTCTCTATGGTGTACCATTAAAAATTACACAAATGGGAGTGGGCTGGACATCTATTATGACTTCAGCTGCCTTCTTTAAAATAAATAGGGGATGCACCTGGAAATGCTAGAAATATTTAATTTCACAATTGGTGTCCCCTCCACTATGTAAGCCTAACATAGTGGGAGTGGGGTGGACCTCTATTATGACATGCACCTCGGAATTCTGTAAAAATTTAATTTCATAATTGGTGTCCACCCTACTGGTATGTTGTCACAATTGGTGTCAATTCCACTGGTATGTTTTTAAACCTGACAGTAGAGTAGGAGTAGGACTAGAGTAGGACTTCAGGTATTTCCTTTAAAGCAAATAGGGGATGCACCTGGAAATGCTAGAAAAATTAAATTTCATAATTGGTATCCACTCCACTGGTATATTGTAAACCTGACATAGTGGGAGTGGGGTGGCCATCCATTATGACTTCAGGTATCTCCATTAAAATAAATAGGGCATGCACCTAGAAATTCTAGAAAAATTGAATTTCAAAATTAGTGTCCACTCCACTATGTAAGCCTGACATAGTGGGAGTGGGGTGGACATCTATTATGACTTCAGCTATCTCCTTTAAAATAATTAGGGGATGCACCTGGATGTGTTAGAAAAATTGAATTTCACAATTGGTGTCAACTCCATTGGTATGTTTTTAAGTCTGACAGAGTAGGAGTAGGACTAGAGTAGGACTTCAGGTATTTCCTTTAAAGCAAATAGGGGATGCACCTGGAAATGCTATTATAGAAAAATTAAATTTCATAATTAGTGTCCACTCCACTGGTATATTGTAAGCCTGACATAGTGGGAGTGGGGTGGACATCCATTATGACTTCAGGTATCTGCATTAAAATAAATAGGGGATGCACCAGGAAATGCTAGAAAAATTTAATTTCATAATTGGTGTTCACTCCACTGGTATATTGTAAGCCTGACATAGTAGGAGTGGGGTGGACATCGATTACGGCTTCAGGTATCATCGTAAGGAGGACAGTCTGTAGACTTCAAAATGCTGAAAAAATTGGACTTCATGATGACTGTCCACTCCACTCCGACGATATGAAGTATCAGCGTGGTGGACAGGTATTACTCGAGTTATCTTCTTTCGAGGAGCAGGCTAGGAAGATGGCCTAAACCAGGACTCCCGGGCGATTTTCTGATTCATTGACCGGGCCTAGGCGGGCGATTCGGCAAAAATCGAAGGCCGCTAATAGAGTCCGTTGGGACATAGGTAGGTGGATGTGTGGTTATACGGTGGAGGCAAGCAGGCAAGCGGGCAACGGCGAACAGTCAGCCAAAGCAGGCAGACAGGCAGGCAGGCAGGCAGGCAGGCGGCTGAACGGGCAGACAGGCAAGCAAGCAGGCAAGCAGGCAGGCAGGCAAGCAAGTAGGCAGGTGCAACACTGATGTTGCTCGAGGACTGAAACAGCTGTCGTCTTGCCCTGCCCTACTGCAGGCGCACGCGCCAACCGCATCCACATTTACATTACGTTGCGTTACCTTTCTCCCCGTTCTCGGTTTTTAATCGGTATCTCCGGCTCGTAACGGTCAACGATCCCGCGCGCAGATGAAAATGTCCCCGGGAAACGGGCCAATCGTGGGCCGCCGCAGGGCCCGGCGACCCGGGAACCGGCCCGAAAACGGGCCCGGGAGTTTTGCGCCCCGGTGCACTTGTCGCGCCGAGCGAGACGACGCGACGTCGCGTCGCGTCGCGGCAAAAATTCGTGACGCGGCGTAATTACCGTAATTTTCGTTAAAAGCGAAAGTGAGCTTTTACTATCGGGACACGGCCATTATGCTGCCTTGTCTCGCGGCACGGGACCGGGAAATGTTCACGTTATGCTGCACCATGCACGGTGCACCGTGCGCTCGATCAATGATTTTGATCATAGGCAACTTTCGCGGCTAATCATGATTTTTTAATCTCTCGATACTGGTCTCTGAATGGTTTAGCCAATAAATTCTACACCTAACCTATCCATCTCGTTCAAGAAATTGGATTCCTCCTTTAGTAAAATATAATCGAATGATAAAACTTTTTTGTTTATACTCAACTTTTTAGTGGACCACTACCGGCCTATTCGTGACATTTTTCTGATTAAAACGAGCCCAAACACGATATAAATCAGATTACGTTTACCGTTTTACCATTCAAATACACACGTCTGTCTACTTCGTTCGGATAATAGAGGTACCACTCTATCGTGGATTATAGAGGCGAATGTGATCCAAACTGCACGGTGTTTGGTATCATTTTAATCGGGAAAACGTCACGAACATGTTGGTAGAGGTTTCATTAAAAAAAGAAATTTTTATCATCGAATTAATATTGCCTCGCTGGTACGCTGTTGTCAATGCTTTATTTACACGCTGCTCTTTTCTACGTTCGACCTGTCAGTGACAAGAGATCGAGGATTAATGTTTCTACACGATACGAGTGACATCTCGGTCCCGAATTTTTCGCGTGCACACATCGAGACACTCCAGCACCAGAGAACGCAACGAAGTAATTCGTGCACGAGCACGATTATTGAAAAATTACGGGCTACACACTTGAGTAATCAACGATGGTGAAAATACGCGGAAAGACGACCGGCACAACCAGTGGTCGATGAATTATCGCCGCAGTTGCGGGCACGAGGAAAAATGATCGCCGACTGAGAAAAAACAGAATGCAAATTTGCGCTAACGTCGACGCAGCAACATAGTCGGCAAACGTTGGAAAACACCGAAAGAAAAAAAAAAAAGAATACGGAGTGCGTGATCGTATTTCGAGCGAGAACAGTCGGTGAGCAATTAGTTCGATTTACCTGCTCGTTGCTCGTCCGTCGCGCGGCTAATAAAGCTGTTTAAGGCTTCTAATCGGCGGCTATCGCATCTATGGCAGTTTATTGGCACTTGGCTCTTCGATATTTCGCGGAAGGTCGCTTTTTATCGTTCGACTGGTCGTGTCCGCGGCGATTCGCCTACTCGTATCTCAAGTACAGGCCTTTGCTCGAGGAAACGAAGCTTGCATCACGGTCGAAACGATCGTTCCGCCTCTAAATAATCGTCCGTACACGGATCTTTATGCGACGGAAAAATGTTCCGAATGAACAATGGAAATGTGTTTCCGCTGTTGAAAACATTTCATTGGTCGGAGATAACGCGAACGATGTCCTGCTTCGGAAAATCTTCTTCACAGTTTTTCTTTACACTATCTTTGACAGAAAATGCTCTTTGTTGAGTCATTTGCATTTTTTAACACGCAACCCAACTACGCAACAATCATCCGTGCCGAAATAAATTTAATCTTTTCATTTTTGTCAGACAATGTGAAAAACTGAAATTTGAAATCCATTGGAGAACTCATTGTGTGGAAGCATATTGTAATGAAACAAAGGGTTAAATAAATTTTGTTTTACTTGAACAATTTCATCCTTGAATCTTTAAGAAAATGTTCTAGTTGCGCTACTATGCCGGAGTCATTTCTGACCCACACCGATATATTTCACTGCAGTCTTCTTTCGATATAAGACGATTGCTCGGGACCGGCTTTCGTCTTATTTCGGACGAAGAAGACGGAGCGGGGATAACGATTTTCTTATTTCGGAATAAAATTGTACATATTGACTTCGAGCTTTTCTTCACCGCGACGGGTCACGAATGACCCCCGGCATAGCTTACGGAGGGTTAATAAGATAAAAATATAATCGAATTGTGATAAATCAGATCTGTTTTTTTGTAGTAGCCCATTTATCAATACTGTTCTAAAGGGTTACAAAAGGGAAGTAAAGGGTTAATTTCCAAAGAAAAGGTCCACGCGTCTCGAAGACATTCCACCTGTCGTTCACCTGTTACACGGTTCTCTAGATCTCATCGAGATGGTTCATTGGTCGCATAGAATTCCATTCCGTCCAATGGAAGCCCGCGGTGTCCCACGGGAGACGAGGGTGAGCGTCCAAAAGGACCCTCTGTCGAGGACTCTCGAGGACGAGGGGTTGTTGACAGATTTTTTTCATTGCCACCGTCGTTATTGTCTACCGGCGCCTGTAACATTAACGTACATCAAATATAAAGATAAAAATTCTCTGGCTACACTAATTATCACAACTAAAGGCTGCGCTATCGAGCATGCGAATAATAATCGCCATAAGCAGATAGAGAATGTTTATGTGAATTCTTAGTTTTATAGACAAGAATCGCGATAACGGTGGCAAACTGTCGCGATGGATGTTGTAAATAAAACAATGCGGAGGTGGATTTTGTACATTTAATTATTTATTCTACAGATTAGGGTACATTGAATTAATTTCTCGTATAAAACAGCTGCAATTCGAAATCTAGAAAATTATTTGAAAATGATTTCGCCCAGGGGCTACAAAATTGTGTAGGTATCTCTGGATAGGGTGAAATAAGGGCGAAGGGTTAAGGGTTTCGATTTTGCAGCGCCGTTCGAGAGAAATCGCGGAGAGGCTTCCGGAAAATGTTGACGCGTTGGACGAATTTTCCGGAAAAATATTGTAGACATTTATTTATTCTACAGATTAGAGTAGATTGAATTCATTT
>CM052128.1:6892052-6915811 GCA_028454245.1 Halictus quadricinctus
GCAGTAGTATTCAAATTAAAAAGGCTTTAAAAATTGAAGGTAGCAACGGCTGTATCAACGTTTCAGCTACCATTGAATCAGGTTCCAAGGGAGACAATAAATTCCAAAAAATTAAATTGTCTGAAATTTCTTTGAAATATTTTAGGATTTGATATTTTTAATGTGTAAATTAAAGCAGTAGTATTCAAATTAAAAAGGCTTTAAAAATTGAAGCTAGCAACACGTGTATCAATGTTTCAGCTACCATCGAATCAGGTTCCAAGGGAGACAATAAATTCCAAAAAATTAATTTGCTTGACATTTCTTTGAAATATTGTAAGATTTGATATTTTTAATGTGTAAATTAAAGCAGTAGTATTCAAATTAAAAAGGCTTTAAAAATTGAAGGTAGCAACACGTGTATCAACGTTCCAGCTACCATTGAATCAGATTCCAAGGGAGACAATAAATTCCACAAAATTAAATTGTCTGAAATTTCTTTGAAATATTTTAAGATTTGATATTTTTAATGTGTAAATTAAAGCAGTAGTATTCAAATTAAAAAGGCTTTAAGAATTGAAGCTAGCAACACGTGTATCAACGTTCCAGGTACCATTGAATCAGGTTCCAAGGGAGACAATAAATTCGAAAAAATTAAATTGTCTGAAATTTCTTTGAAATATTTTAGAATTTGATATTTTTATTGTGTAAATTAAAGCAGTAGTATTCAAATTAAAAAGGCTTTAAAAATTGAAGCTAGCAACACGTATATCAATGTTTCAACTACCATCGAATCAGGTTCCAAGGGAGACAATAAATTCCAAAAAATTAAATTGTCTGAAATTTCTTTGAAATATCCGTGTTCCGAGCTTCGATGAATTTCTCAAAGACAAAGTTCAGAGATAAACGGATCAGCAGCTTCTCCGCGAGCGCGTTCCGTTCGCGAAATTCGATCGGACAGATGTTCGTTCCCTTGTTTACCATCGAGAACACGAGTTCAGTTCCGCTCGCGAATTTCCAGCATCCGGATCGCTTCGAAACCGGGTCACCGGGTAACAACCGATCCAATTGCGCGCGTACGATGAATCCGCGCACCGATGCCCGGCAATTAGCCATAAACGATCGACCACAGAAGCACGCTTGGCACGATCCCGGCCTCCGGGCGAGCCAATTTTTCATTATCGTGGCATTGTTTTGATAGCGACGATAAAAATCCATCGGGTGTCGTGAGACACGTGCTCGCGAACCATCGAGGACGACGCCTCTTCCGATCGATCTGTTCAAATTCGAGATCCGTTTGCATTAAAATTCGAACGTTTTCCTTTGTCTCCAACAAAAGATTCGAAAAATTCGAAATTCACTTTTGGATTCATACAACTTGTTATTAACTCTTCGCACTCGGTGACTCTGAAACGTCACTAGAAGTTACATTACAAAATTAGTATTTAATAGATTACTAAACATTTAAATATCATATGTAGAAATCGGAGCAGTTTCGTACGAATAAAATAAAAATATTCTAAGACGGAAGAAAAAGTTAGTTTTACAATGAAAATAGCGCCGAGTACAAAGGATTAAAATTATTTATAATATTATTATTATCGCCGTATGGGATCATGCAGGTGGTTTGTACTCGGAAGTCGCGCGAAGAGAAACGAAGCCATTACCAGGTGAGGAAATTAACTAGTAATTAATATGTTCCAATCTGATTCTACTTATCGTGTAAATCGTCTTGGATGTATCAGTACATTCGATAGAAAGACAGAAACTAGAGACCGTAAAAATGAAAATGACACGGGATTATCATCGAGCTACGAGGATCTCTGGATCCCCCAAGCGAGATCTCTGTTTGCACATCTGTGAGCCGGCCGTCGACTTTTATCTTTGTTTCCCCTGTTTACCGAATAAGCGTCGTTCCTCTCTCGCAGTTCGTCGGGTTTATCGACGTCGCCAGGTTCGAGAGATCGATGCTCGTTATCGGGACACGCGGGATCGAACGCATCCCGCGCGGAGATTTCGATCTATGTATTACACACGGATTCGATATCGATACCAGCGCGGCGGGGCCGCTGCTCCGATAAACCGAGATGATAACCGGGAGGATGGAATTTTTTTTTTTTTTGTTCATTCTCGGACTCGTGTCCCATTCGTGACATTTGCGCAGCACAATCCGGCGACCGTCTTTAGGCGGGATTTCGAGAGCTCGCCGATGATCTTCATTGTTTTTCCCAGTCGCCACGAGATGGTATCTCGGGCGCTTATTGTTAATGCCCCGGCAATCTAGAACGGGCCGAGCAGCCGAGTCACTATTTACGCTGTATTTGGACCGAGAAGATGAATCTTTGATACTTCGGGATCGTTATCGACGCGGCGGTTGCGTGTTGATCGCCCGACGATCTCCAGAAATCCTCTGGGCAAACTGTACCATTCTTCTACGACGAACAAACCTGCCTCGAAAGCGGCGTGAATCTAGGCGTAATCGTTAAAGCGTGCAGACAATTAGTTAATCTGACATCTAAAAATATTCTCCGCGGCTGAGAGATCGTATTCAACACGTACTTGTACGTGAACATTTCTTCGAACAATTAAAAATTATTTAAACAATCTAAACCGGCTTTTTGAAGATTTCTCTCGTATTTCCAAGGATGGTTTTAATCATTCATGTAGAAATATAACACAATAAAATCTGCAAAGACATTTTTAAGAAAACAGGTATCGAAATTGTTGTTAGAGCTTACCAGCAACAGCTTCAGAAAGTTTTCCAGTTTCTCAGATTCGAAAGTTTGAGGGTGTATGAAGATCGAGGCGGACAGCACGCAATTTTTCTATTTGTTCGTCGGCCCGCGAGTATGTAAAACGTGAGGAGGATTATTTCTATAGTCTGCACGTCTTTCAAGAACGTTTCCTGTTAGACGGTAATGGCCCCTCCTCGCTCGGAGATTTCTTAGCGAGATACCGGGGGCCAGCCTAGGGACTCTGATTGTTCGAACCGCTTATTAGATCTCCCTGAACATCTGGGTAATTAATGATACTGCGATTGATCATTTTATATTGTTCTGCCCCCCTCGGTCGAGTATTGTAAAACCTCATTAATCCCTCGTTAACGCCGACCCCGTAACAATAAAAGCGTGCATAGGGAATCGGTTCATGCAAATGGCGATCGCGACGGGGTCCCGGGAGGCTTTCCATTTTGTAGGTTCGCGAGCTTTCACCGCGATCGACCCCCCCTCCCGTTTTCCAAGGAAATCGTAGAAGATCGTGCACACGATTTTTCATCCGCGTGGAAAATACACGATTTTCATTGTTTTCTGAATCGATTGAACTGCGCCCCGACGTCTGGAACTGGTCTGCGTCTGCAAAATGATGGACGAGAGCTTCTTATTCATTCTTTGTTGTATCGTATGAATGGTCGTAAACCATCGAAACGGGTGAAATTTCTCTTGTGCGAGAATTAACACTTTATGCAGAGAAATTACCTTTTTACCTTCTATAGTTTTACTATTTCATCTGGTGAAAGGCGATGGTTTTCGCCGCCATATTGTTTGTCAATCGACGCCCTATTAACAACTTTACCGACCGGTAGCGACTGCACATCCTGCACACTTCTTACCGATCACAGTGGCAGCCGATTAGGCTACCGGTCGATAAAATGTTAACATCTACTTAACTAAATCATAGGTACACGAAACATTTTCTATCAGAGGAAGTCTGTCGTATCACTGCTCCTGTTTCTATTTCTCCACTTGTTTAGCATTTTCCTCGACTCTTCGAATTTCTACGGACATGTAAAAATGCGAGACGACGACTTCGCCGCCATATTGGATTTGAAGAAACTTCATAACAATAAATGAATCAGACGAAAAGAATAAATACAGATAAATACAGTCTTCTACTGAATGGAAAACGGATTATTGCGACTCGTCTGATAGGGAAAAAGTCGAAAAATAATAAACAAACCGTTATCGGTGTCTGATAGTGAGCATCGAACGGACAGCGGTGAATTTATGGTTGGTTCCATTATGACGAACTTCGAGGTGACGACCACGCTGGTTAATCATTCGATACCGTGACGCTGATCATCGAGCAGTCAGCTATCGAGGTGGCTCTGCAACTATTCCATATTATTTCCATGTTGCAGAACGTAAACAGCTTTCACGGTGCGCCGTGCCCGGATCGAACGCCGGTTCTCACGTGTCGGAATAATGCCGCGGGCATGGCACCCGGGGCACCGACGTAGAAACAATAAAATCTATTCGATGAATACAAACTAATCTTTCTCCGCGGAGCGTGCACAGTGCACACCGACGGACGCTTGTTGGGAGGCTGCATCGCACACGTGGGAGACAGGTAGCTCGCTTCCGGTCGGCCGAGACCATTGTACGGGGCACTCGGCGTTGTCTACGGACCGGCAACGTGTTACGACCACCAGGTACGGCTCACCTGTCTCTCTGTTTCCGAAACCTTGCTCTTTTCTCTTCACAAAAACCGTTCCCTCTCTCCTTTCTCTCTCTCTCTCCTCCTCGCTTTATGTATCATTTTCTAAGGAAAAACTTTTACAACGTTGTTAACACCTGGTGAGACCTAACTCTCCAACCCTTTGTGTGCAAACGTTCAGATAGCAACAAAATTATTATTCTCGAATAACGTGCACATTAAATACATTTTTTCAAAAATCAAATCCAACTATATTCGTACGTTTCAACTACAGGGCCATGTAGAACGATCGATGCTAGGGATCGTTATTATCACTATTATCGCACAAGCTCGGCACTTTTGCATTTCCGGTCCCGTTTCGTGCAACGAGCGAGGCTCTTACTGTATATTCGTCATTCCCACGCGTGAACAGCTGCCCGACGAAACGTACGAAGATTGTAAAGCAACTAGTCAAACAAAGAACAATAAATCGCTAACAAGCGTCGTGCGATCATGGGTTTGACCTGTTTCTGAAATTGACGAGCATACCGTGCGCTCCATTCGATTATGCCGCAGCATTCAGGCGCGTCCCATGGTACAGCGGAGAACACTCGACATCGTGACACCCTGTAGTCGGTGTCCCGACGCTTTTGTCCGAGGCGTGGCTGTGCGACGCGTTGAAACAGACGCGCGAACGAGCGAGCGAAGAGCGTTGTTGACCTCAGTTGCATCGCGCTGCATCGCGTTACGTCGCTGCGCCGGGAGGCTGGCTGCATCACACACGTGGGAGACAGGTAGCTGACTTCCGGCCGCGCCGGGAGACCATTATACGGGATGCACGAAATGTAGAGACCCACCACATGATACCTTCGAGGTCGTGTATCGGTATGTGTGTGAGTGTGTATCGCATACGTGCGCCGCTCTGGTTGCCTTCACGGGGAGGATGGTGTAATTTGCAGCTTCCTTCCGAGCCAGCCACGTGAAACTCCTCTCCACCATCCTCTCGTGGCTTTCTCGCTTGACCTATTTTCCAACAGCCACCCTGATCATCCATCGATCATGCACCCGTCTACAGTTATTACCGAGAGAACGCATCCTCCAGTTGCCGCGATATCTCTGAACAATATTTATCCGTAGCGGGGCAATTCCATTCAGGAAGCACGATCTCCGAGTTGGACGATACTAATTCATTCACATAACTTCTTCGGGTTTAATCGGTCCTCTATGAAGCTTCTTTTGTCATACGTCTGACATTTTTCTGATTGAAACGATACCAAGCACGATATTATTCGGATCATATTTAGTTGTTCAATCCACGATTTTGTGGAACCTCTGTTATCCGAACTCTTCATTTTCCGAGTGATTCTGTGAACTGGGACAGATTACTCCGATTTTTTAAGTGAAAATAGAAAACATCATATGATATACTACGTCCTAAGATCCTATGATCTCATTTTTCGTGTGGATGCGCCGATGCACTCGGCGGGTGCAATTGCAGTTTACCCTCTAATGCAACCCAATTTTTTTTTGTTAAACCCAAGATCATCGGGATGTCAATAGTTCACGAGATATCTGGCATTTTGTCAGACCCCCTTATCGTCTTATTTCCCTACACTGTACCCAATCATGCCATTCCGCAGCACACTTAAACACAAAGAACAAATGAGAATGCTAGCCAATGAGAACAAGGAAAACACATGTTCCTCGGCTCCCGAGTGTCTCTCGCGCGACCTTACGGGGGGAACGGGCCAGAAGCAATTTTCGCGATCGCGCTGTCGGATCATTCGTGTCACGATCCCGCAATTTCGAAAGGGGTTTACGATAATATCCAAGTTGGATCGAAGGAAACGTCCCCTCTCTCTCTCTCTCTCTCTTTCTCTCTCGTTTGAGCGCAAAATTCTTGCGGATTCGCGAGTTCCACGAAGAGGAGGATCGCGTGCCAAGGAGCAAACGATCGATCCGTGACTCGGCTCGAGTGGCCGAGGCACGCCGTGTTGCACATGTGTGTACGTATACACACACGTGTACGTACGTATGTGTATGTATACCTATGGCGTAATAGAATTACGGAAATTTGGCGAAACGGATCTCTCGGGGAGGGAAACCTGTGCGCGACGTGACGCGCGAAATACGTGTTCAAGGGAGCCGATGATGCGAGTGGATGCACGGGAAACCATACGGGAGAAAGCAGTGCATGCATACCATCTGGCCGGGAACGCTTCCGTCACGAGACTATGCTCCGTGGTATGCGAAACTCGAGGCTGCCAGAGATCACGCGAAAAATTTCCTCTCTTCATTCATCGATACATCGTGTCATCCGAACGTCTCTTTATTCATTTTTACAGACTATCGGGACCTCGAAAACGATATTCTGACATACGCTTTTCCGGTTGTACCTTTGAAATCGTTAAAAAAGAAAACAGGAAGTACTTCTGTATTGCTGTGAACATTTTTCATATCATTTTTGTCATTGCATCGCGTTCTATTTGTTCATAGAAGAATCATATTCGATCAATTCCTGATTGCAAAATCAAAATTGCATTAATTGCGGGGCACTGCAGCCAAACAAATATTTGTTTCCTCCTCCAATAATTTTAACAAGCATTTTAACAAGTTTTATGTTTCAGCCATTTTCGTTCTAAATGAATATAAAATAAATAATATATAAAAGTGACTTTAAATGTCCTCAGGAACCGCCCTTTTCGAAGCGATCCGACATTTTTAGGTCACCCTTTATAATAAGTAGACCGCGGATTTTGTAAATTTTTTATAGAAAATTAATAGGTGAAATACAAAGCTGCGAAGACGTTAATGGAATGTAAAAATGTGATTACGTTACTTCCGACTCGTTAAAATTTTTTTTTTATTGTACAGTTGTAACCTCCGATGAGAGGTTATTCTGCAGTCTGTATTACATAGATAATATTACAATAATAACCTTATAATAATGTGAAGGTAACGTAATAGGTACATATCAGTTGGAGTCGCTTAATTGGTAATGGACGTGATAGTGATATTATATACAGAATCCACAATCTTTCAGGAATGAACATCTTGCATAGAGTGTTTGTAGGTCTGTGGAGTAGTACATTACACGACATGGGAAGGAAAAAACCCGTAATAACTCGCTAAAATTATTAATAAACATCTAGACGTATAAGTAAATCGTTAAAATTAGAACATATTCTCAACCTAACGAATTTATGTTACACCGTCTTTGTCAATTTACTGGACACGTAAAATTCGCTGAAAATCTGAAGGAGTCACGTCGATTTGACAAAGTAATGTAACATAGTGGCGTTCAGTGTGCATCTAGTAGATCGAGTGTCAAGGAGCGTTCGTTTATGGGACTCGCGAAGAAGGCGTGGGTGTGCGATGCTAGGTTTCGTTCAAGATTCCACAGGATTAACCGATGGGAGAAAAAGGAAAGAGGTTCTGTATAGGAATCTCGCTGCTTTCGATGCTGGAGACACACGCCGAGAGAAGAGAAACGGAACGGACCAATGGCCGCCCCCTCATTCGCTATTCCAACCGCGTCATGTTCACAGATGAATGAGACTTCGGAAACACGGGAAGCATAAAAAGCTCAACGGACGATCCGTAATCTGCTCCTCATCTACGTGCCGGTGTCTGTGTGTAGCTCTGTACGTTCGATCCCTTCCACTCTTTCCACTAAACATTCCACTTTTCCAATTTTTCATTCTGGACACCCTGAACAGTTTTTGGTGTCATCAGTATCTCTTCTCTAATAAAACCCTAAAAATTCTAACATTTTATCCTGATAAGATTCATCAGACATTCCACTTTTTAAAATTGGATCTACGAAGCACTATAAATTACCATTTTACATCGGTTTATAAAAACAACTGGACCGTGCTTATTCAGATTTTTAGCATATGCGCTTGTCCAGGGACTTTATTTACTGATTCCCCATAATCACCAAACATCAACCCCAGAGATTCCTACAAAATTACCCTTAATTAACCCTTTTGAATTCGAAAGACTCCAATAAAATTCGGTTTATCTGGATATCTTATAATAAAAATGAATTTCTAAACGCAGTCAAAAATACTGTCAGTCATATCTGATTGACGTGGCAATCAGTGATTGACGGCAATTAAAGGATTCCGCCTTTTCAATGAAATCTCAACGGCATAAAATCCACAATCTAGAAAACAATCTCTGAAAAATTCCCTATTTTGTGTCCTATTTTGCCATATACATATTTTTAACAATTTTTATACAGCGTTATAACGTATATTCTATTTAATCGTAACGAGATGAAGAACCATTTTACATTGACAGAGCTCGCACGCTTGGACCAGCTATATTCATTTTAACCGAGCATTAAAGAAATTCTGAATGTTGAACATGATCCACTAATTACGAGGAAATAATGTAGCAACTCCGCGATCTGATAAAATTCCATCGACTCGAAAAGAGGACAGTCTCAGGTGTCGTTGGCGAAAGACGAGCGGAAATTTTCGCGTGCAACGGGCCCGATATCGTTGCAATTTGCAACAATCTCGCGCGGTCGTGCGCGCGTGCAACGAGCGGACAGTTCACTGGCCCCGCGCCGGAGTAGATGCATAGCAAACTATTCGCATTCGCGTTCAGCATACCGGTGTCGTTAGTCACCTGGCCCCCCCCCCCCTTCTGCGCTGATCATCATCTTCCTCTCTGTCCTCGGCGTGTGTGTCCCGATCGTCGATTTCGCAATTGGACCGCTCGCGACTCTGTTTCTACGATCGTTTCCGGTCGATGACGCCCTTCCGGGATCGTCGACGAGGTCAAAAATCACGCGGTGACGTCAGTATCCTAACTAGATATCACTGTTAACAATGAAACGAAAGCGAGCATCCTCCTCTTCATTCATAAGTCCGGGCACCTCGCTGTTATGGTCGCCCCGATCTGGGTCACTCTTCCTCTGGAAGATTCTTTTCTTTGACGGATTCTCTTTTGGCGTGCTCCGTGACTCGACTGGTAACCACTGAGGTTGTTAATGATTATTAGACTGCGAGGTTTATGCGTTTACGGCGAACACGGGTGGATCTCACTCTAGAAAAATTTTTTATGTTATCGAATTCGAGAAAAATTAAAATTGCTTCGAGCGCAAAGGGTTGAAATGGTGTTAAAGAATTGTTATCAGAATTGTTCAAGCAACCAATCAAGCTAAACTGAATAATCATTGACTATCCACTATATAAATTTATTTAAAATCAATTTCTTCTCCCGCGTTATACAAGCTCTAATTTTCAAGGGGAACTTCAACTTTAACGATCTATATCTCGGCAACCAATGGAGATACCGGTACAGATCAAACTGCATTCGACGCAGCGATCTATACAAATCAAATTTGCTATGCGGCTAGAACGTGGAATTTCGTACCGATTTCCCAGAAACGGCGGGCAAACCGATTCCTGCCGATCCCTCGGCTGCAGCCGGGCCCGCCTCCTCGGGAAACAGTACTTCCAATTGCTGGTCATATTCTAACGGATAACCTACATTCGAGGCGAACTGATACGCTCATGGCCGTCCACGTGGATTAGCCTGGGTCCCTTTCGTATGCAACTTTCGTAGCTTCTTTCCCTCCCGCGGTAACCCACGGTTTATTCACGTATCTACGTGGATGCGCGCGTGTACGTACTCAGATATACGGCCCCGTAAAGTGGGTCTCGTACCGTTGCCGGTCTCGGGCCCGCTCCCACCGGTCCGAGAAGAAAAGAAAAATACATACATGGTACACCGGCGAACAAAAGCGTCCGACCGATCGGAGTCGCGCCGACGCCTCTCGCGATGATACGACGCGTCGATGTCTCCGATCCGGACCGCCGCCATCTTGGATTCGCACGATCCCCGTGATATTCGCGGTTCGGAGAATTTTTCCCTGTTATTTTCATTCTTTAGGGTTCCACACTCATTTATGGAAAATCGTGGACGATATTTTGCTAGTCTAGTAATTATTTATCGTTTTTAATTTGACTTCGAGCTGTAAAGATTGGGGACAAGAGTTTTAACCCTTCGTTTCTGGGTGATATATCGTCGAAAATAATTTCGAATGTAATCTCTGCTATGGGAACGTCGATGGACTATGGTGTTTCCAAGGCTCCATCGACAGTCCATCAACTCCATCGAGAATGCGGAGAGGGTTCGGGGGGTGAAAAGTGGCGGGAAATTCGGTATCCAACGAATTTCTGTGCTCGTGGAGAAGCAAAGGGTGTCTCTCGCGTGCACGGCGCACATTAACGACACACATGTTACGAAGTCGCAACCCTCGTGGAAGCTGATGAGCATATAATGGCGCGGGGAAGCTCAAAGGGACTGCCAAGTCGGGTCTAGACAGGTATTTATACCGTGTATTTACACGAGCCGCTCGGACATCTGTTGTTGCGCAGGTAGCGCACACGAGAGCACCGAGCACACAGGTACACAAACAAACCGAGTTGCACAACCGGTGACGTCATGCACTTCACATTTTCGGCTTGGTGCCCACGACAGCGAAAATCCCCGAAACTAGTAAAAAATTTAAGCAATCTCGTAAATTAGGAGAAATTGATTGTCCAGACAAATTTATTTCTTTGGATTATATTCTTTTAAAAATGGCTAAAAATTTGGATGGACATATTCTTGGAGTTTTTATAAAGTAATACAAAATAATCACTTTTAGTGTCCCGTGAAGGTTAACGAAGCATAATGTGACATGGTCAATTCGAAAAATTTATTTTTTTTTTGTTCCCGAAGGGAAGGATTAAAAGTAATTTCCGTTCAAGAGAAAATACAAAACTTCAGAGTGAATATTTTAACACGTTGACTGCCATTATGTCACCCATACATGGGTGACGGAATTATTTGTCCAGGTTTTAAAACGAATTTTTACGTTGATGTATTCATTGTACCAAATTTGATTAGGATCTGTAAAATTCAAGAAAGTTGAAAGACTGCTCAGTATCATACATTTAATTTTTTTCAATTTTTATTTCATTAAATAACTCACTTTGATTTTATGGAATTTTTTAGGTTTTTACTGTGGCAGTCAATGTGTTAAGGCGCGCCTAAACCGATTCTCGGCCTCTATCAAACTCGACGATCATTTCTAATAATATGAATGGCTAATCTTCGCAGAGGATCTTTGTGAAGATGACAGATTGTGTACGTTTCTCGAGGATTATGAAAAATTATCGAAGGTTGGAATTTCTTCACGGCGACTCCATTGTATTATTATTCCTCTCATGGGTGATTAGTTGTCGGAATTAAATACCCGATAACGGAAAGATACAATACTTCCTCCTGTATATTCCTGATCAATAAAATCGATTATACAATCACAGAGATAAACAAGCCTCGGATACGAGCAGAACCCCTTGCACTAATTATACTTCTCGGGACCGTCTTTCGTCGTAATTCAAATGAAGAAGAAGAAGAAGAGGGGATAGCGATTTTCGAAATAAAAAGCGTCGTCTTATATCGGAATCAAATTATACATATTGACTGGAGCTTATCCGCACCGCTACGGGTCGCGACTGACCCCGGCATAGCGTATAGAGGGTTCAGGTGCGAAACACCTTGCAATCGTAAATCGGATGAAATATTTTGTAAAGATCATTCGTATAATTATTTCGGTATTAGGATCTGTTCCGGTGTAGTATGGGCGAAAATTAGGTTTCGACGAGAGGCGAAGATTCGTCGATCGAGAAGGAGATTCGTCGATCCATGGTTCCTGTCATGGATCCATGGAATATTCCTGTTGATCTAGATACGAGGACATCCGCGAACATATCGCATTATCTGAAAGATATGAAAATGTCCGCTCTCTCGTCGAGGCCTCGAAGATTCTATTTCTCGATCTCCGGGATCGATAAGACGTCGAAAGCCGGCGACGACGCATCGATATCGCCGCGAATCGTGATTTCTTTCTTTTTCTTCCGTCGTCCCCGCCCACGCTTTTTTCCGTCGGATAAGATGATCGAGCGATCGCAAACACCTTAGACACGTACGGCCATCTTTTTTTTTCTTGTACCCGTCACCGCGCCGGTTCTTTTTCCATCGGCGATCGGGAAATGTACACTAAAAGATTATTACTTCGACGAAGTCTCCGTCGGATCGGGAATCGAATCGAACCGGAGATAGTATCGCGATACTAACCGGGAAGGTACACTTTCATGATTTTTCTGTGGGATCGATGATTGCGAAGTGTGCTTTTCCCTGTTGCGTGTGCATTTTCAACGGAGACTCGGCTTGTTTTAAAAATTCGATAAATATGTGAGATCGTTAAGACTTTACGGAATTTTAAGCAAATATTTGCTGTACCAATTAATTAGCCCTTCAGAATTGATTATCTTCGAACATTTAGAATATAGTCTCCGAAATCTATTTTCATCTATGCACTTTCTTCATCTTAATTAATGAATTGTTCAAAAATAGCCATGAGCTAATTTGTTAATCTATAACTTTTCTGTAACAAAACGGAGACTCTGAATTAAATTTCTACATTTTTTTCATTTCTTCCTAACGAATGCTAATGCATCTGTTTAATTTCATTTTATCTAGGAAAAAACCGCGAACATTTCGAAAACTCGTTTGTTACAGTTCCATTAAATGATGGCCTAGTTGTTGTTTAATTTGACTCAATATAAATTTAATTTGATTCGATCGAATATAAATTCGAATTTGAATATTAAATTTCATTTTAATTTGTATATTAAATTTCATTTTAATTTGAATATTATTTTTAATTCTAATTTTTAAAATAATGCTGGTAGCGACGGTCATCAAGCGACCTATGACCTTGCACTGCTTTTGCCCGTGTGCTAAACATTTCATTTTATTCGAGCTTTCTCTGTTCAAGAACAATTGAAATTCGGAAAGATTGTTTGGCACAATTCGTGTCACAGCGTACGCTAAGTCGGCTCTGAAAAACGTCGACTTTGTGCGGAATGAATGGTCAATGTCGATGCCTAATCGTCCGATAAAGGGGATTTATGGAGCCGGCTATTAACGTATCAGCCGACAGAAAATGTCGGGCGTTTCGAGACAATAAGAAACAAGAATCATTCGGTGCGCACACCTGCATCCGAAGAATAATAACAACAAATGGGAAGTGAAATTCCGGTGACATTATCTCAGTGAAACGAAAAGAAAGAATAGATTATGACAGCAGACCCCAATAGATAGAGGAACCTCCGAAGCTGTATCTGGAAATATTTGTTCGGGAGGATCGAACACAGTCGAGGCAGAATGAAACGTAAAATGAAGATTGTATCTGAACCGTAGTTTCCAATTCTTATCTAAAAGTTCGACAAAAATGAAGGAAATAAATCATTAACATTCTCCCAGAACTCTTCAGCGTCCACTATTGGTTGATAAATTGACCTGAGGCAAATGATAACGTAAGATTGAAAATAAGGAAAATCAACGTCGCAGGGGGCGATAGAATGAGCTCTCAAAAAGTGGGATTAAAAATGAAGAAAATAAATCTTGACGACTTTGTGGATCTCTTCAGTGACCATTGATAATAGAAAAACTGCAATGCAAAAACTAAAAAAAATGCAAACTGATAATTAGACTGCGGATTTTATACATTTATACCAAAAATTATATAGAATTTTAAGCAGCAAAAATATTAAATAAATTTAAACATACTATTATATTATCTTCCATAAACATAATAAGAAAGAAAATAAATTTCTATTTTATTCTGCATAAAGATCCGCAGTCTACAGTCAAACAGTATATCTTTTGAAAAGTGCGCCAAACGACTCGAGTATTTTCAAAAATACAAAGGGCTCGATTTACACCATGCTGTATGAAGAAGAAAGTTGCAAAGAAAAATAATAAATATTGCTTTTTTCAGCTGCTCCATCCGAGCCTCTAAAATAAATCGACAAAAGTTCTATTTTTCACTCGGGTTGAAAACTGTTAACTTTTTACAGACCGTAAAATGATTGACTACTTTCTGTCACTGTTGTGATTTTAACTCCTCCACCTCCATCTTGTTCTTGTTATAACGTAACATAAAATAGTTTTGGTAAACCGTTGAAGAGCATAGTTTTTCGGCATATCGGCTGGCTCGGATGAAAGGGAGAAGAAGTTCGGTAGGTAAGGAACATCGATTTTTATCAACGGCGAGACTTTGACCTAATCCCGGACCGGATGGACCAACGGTGACATCACCGTTCAAACATGGGCGAGGAGGAGCAAACAAGAGCAGCCGCGATCTAATCGCGCGCGTCACGTTTATCAGGGCCACCGACGGACGAGAGAAGGTTATTGACGGTTGCAGCATCACCGTACACCACCGAATTCCGGTTGCTTTCCTGTCCTGCGGGAACCGGGGTCTCGTTATCAGCGTTCACGGAGCCCGAAAAACCGATCCGATCCGCTTCTCGTCTCCGGCTCCGTCCTCGCTCGGGTTTACCGAGCGTTCGAAAGATAGACGCGCGGTCGCGTTGACAGGTTTCCGTCCGGAAACCGTGGTCGATCCCGACCTTCCTCCCGATCCTTCGTCTTTCCGTTTCGAAACCGGCCGCAACGTCCCCTCGTACCATCGATCACCTTGGATCAAGTTTTTTATCAACGCGCCTGAACCGTGTCAATATTGTACCAACTTATTTTTCAATTCTCCGTTCGAGAAACTGGCTGATACATATTTCTAGATTTTTATGTCCCTGGGTGGTCGTAGATTAATTGATATTTTTTTTATTGTTTAAAATGAAGGGGTTGCAAATGCATTTATGCGTCCAAGAGCATCGCAAGCTTGGCGGTGGGAGGGACTCGTCCGCTGTTATCCCTAAAGGATCTGCAAACAAGTTCTACCCTATAAACATTCCCCCTCCACTGCTTCTTCCTCCTGGCGGAGAACTTCCGACAGTGCTGCCATTTTTTTTTACTTGAGATTAATTGATATTTGGGGCATAAAAATATGCTTTGAAATTACAAACTGCAACACCGTCGAATATCGCAGAAAATTTTAAAGGATCTGTAAACAAATTCTATCCTATAAACATTCCCCCTCCACTGCTTCTTCCTCCTGGCGGAGAACTTCCGACAGTGCTGCCATTTTTTTTTACTTGAGATTAATTGATATTTGGGGCATAAAAATATGCTTTGAAATTACAAACTGCAACACCGTCGAATATCGCAGAAAATTTTAAAGGATCTGCAAACAAATTCTATCCTATAAACATTCCCCCTCCACTGCTTCATCCTCCTGGCGGAGAACAGTGCTGCCATTTTTTTTTACTTCAGATTAATTGATATTTGGGGCATAAAAATATGCGTTGAAATTACCAAATGCAACACCCTCGAATATCGCAGAAAATTTTAGAAAATTTGGCTTTGTATTGTACTTTGAAGGAGGGACATTACCGCGGGCAATTAGGGGTCATTGCATGAAACTATTAGAAGAAGCGGGCAACAATGAGCGGATGACAACGCGTTCGTCCGCGACGGACCATGGAAGATGCCTAAACATTTCCCAATAGCGTAATCGCAAGAACGCAACGATTTCGAGAAAACCGAGCCGCTGATACACACTCGGAGCCAAAGACCATTAAAGCTAGTATCTCTGACTCTGATCGGTTCCCTTAAGCAGTAAACCGCAGCTTTCGTCCGCTAATCTCCGAAGATTTCCTAACGTCTTTGGCAATTAGTCGCTGCACTGTCGTTTCCGAGAAATATCTGTGCGGCTACGGGCCGGGGAAAGACGAGCGGAAATTCTCTCCGCTTTTGTATGTACTAATATATGGAGGAAACTCGATGGTAAAACTTTTTTATTTTTCATGATTTTTCTATGGAAACTATTACCAATTTATTCGTCAGATTTTTCCGATTAAAATGATACCCAACACGACATAGTGTCGGATAACGGATTCAAGTACAATTCAGATAATGTATTCATATATGATTCGGATAATCGATTCGGATAATCGAGGTTCTCCTAATTCGTGGATTGAACACGTAAAATTGGTCCGAATTGTATTGTGTTTGGACTCACTTTAATCAGAAAATTGTAACGATTATGTCGGTGGAAGTTTCCGAACAAAAAGGAATAATCGACCCTCCGCAATATGGTTTTTATTATTATAGTCCTCGCGTTCACAAGTTTTCGAAAGACCTGACAAAATTCCAGGATATATTGCAACCTCTACACAGGCAAATGGACATTTCATCGAAATACTAAAACCTTTTGAAAATACAAAATCCAGGGCGAAGGTTTAAGAATAATAAACTTTTACCATGGGATTTTCAGTATAATTAAGCCAAGATGTTCTTGTTTCGCGTTACCTTTATGGTTGGGTGTCGAGAGCAGGGATGGCGACAGACAATAAGATTTGAAACGCGGATCCGCAATCAGGGAAATTTTCGGTAAAGTCTCGCGAAGGACGAGGACCGGCAAAACGACCCGGCCGGTGCAATAAAAGGGATTAACAGTTTCTGGCCAAGGTGGCGGACCGTTCAATAAGTCAGTGAAAAGGAGCTTTAATCCCCAATCGTGTTATTAGGTCCCCATAAACGGAAGTCGTAGACATTAAGCACGGTTCATGCCATAGGATCCATAGGATGGATAATGATCTTTCTCCGACACCGTGACGCCTGCTTTTCCCCGCGCCGCGAGGTCAACAATGCGTTCTTACCGGACCCGGGATTAAACCACCCTGAACTACCCTGTTGCAGCTATCGGCGAAATTTAATTTCTTCGAATGGTTCATAGAAAGAACAGCCTCTCGTATAAGGCGAACTGCGGACTTCTCTGAACAATAAAAACGTTCCTCAACTCGAAGAATTAGGATTTGAATAGAACGAGGTGCAGGGCAAAGTGTAAGAACGATAGGGTCGTTCGAGGGCCGTTTCCGTCTCTGACTAAATTCGTCATTGGTGTCGTGACACGTCACCAGAGGACCCACTAGCAATAAATTGTAATGGTATGACGTCTTATCGGTATTTCTGTTTGTAGAAAAATTATTTACATTTCGGTACGAGTCCGTGCACGTTCGTTTGGAACGGTAAACAAAAGTAAGCCGTAGTTCAGTTCGACCTTTAATTCCGGAGATCAAGATCACTCGAAGGGCGTGCCATAGTACGTAGTCGAATGTGTTTTCTCACGAGCTACGCAATATGTACGTATGTGACGGAAAACAAAACATCGATGACCTTGAAAACTACGAGAGGAAAAACAAATGCTATTCAAATTGGGCATAAAATATTAACACGTTGACTGCCATGTCACCCATATGTGAGTGACGGAATTATTTGTTCAGTTTTTAAAATGAATCTCTACGTTAATATATTTATTGTACCAAATTTGATTGCGATCTGTAAAATTCAAGAAAGTTGGAGAACTACTTCATATCATGCATTCAGTTTTTTTCAATTTTTATTTCATTAAATAACACTTTGATTTTATGGAATTTTTGAGGTTTCCAGTTTGGCAGTCAAAGTCACAATTAAAGAAGATATTTGTTGGGGGTCGCACTTAGGGGAGACGACCTCTGTGTCTCTTGTTAATAATTTTAGTTATTTGAACGGGAGAGGAATAAATGATTGTAATATGCGTGGACGAGATTTTCTGTGTAACAATTCTGAAGCAAGATGAATCTCTCGCGCGTGTTGAAAATAAAACGAACTCGAGCGAAGGAAGTAGGAAGCTGCGGTCTTTGATAGAAGATCGTGAATCAGCCTCCTTTTAAGTGTATCAATCTTTCCCGCTTCCTTTGGAACACTCCCATCCGACGTTCTTTGTATTATTCGCGAAAAATGTGTAACAATTTTTTTATAATATTTCACCCGTTTAAATAATAGCTAGACATGGGCGACCCAGTGTGGGCACGAATGGTTAATTAAGTTCTGTTGATTTTCTGGAAAATTTTTAGGATTATCTGGCAGTCAACGTGTTAAAGTTAGAATTGCAATAAATTAATAAAATCGTTGACTGGACCGAAGGGTAGGTAAGACTAAGAGGAAATTTTGTTGATATTCTCGTGAGATGACTGATTCGATGACTTCTCCCGTATGCATGTCAGATCAAATTCATTTCCTACGATCCTTGAAGGACCCTCTTCCGGCCAGGTAACATGGGAAACGGTTAAACGTCAACTGCCCTTTCTGATTTCTTCCCCGGTCTTTTTTTTTATCTCATCCTCGAGCGTCTAATTTGACTTCCGACAGGTCCAGAGCATCCCAGCAACGTAAAAGGGTGACTTCCTCCCTTCCCAGCCCTTTTGCCCAGCGCCAGGTCACGATGGACCATCTGGACATCGCGGTCAATCCTTCTCCTCTGACTTTCATTCTTATTTGGTCGCTTTTTATCGGCCTGGAACAAAGGGGACCGGGGCAATCAGGCCTCGACAGCGAAGGAGTTAATGTACCCTCACGAAGGGATGCTCGTCCCTCGACCATAAGTGGACCTTATGCAAATTTACATTTTTTTCGGGAGGGGAGGGAGGCAACGATCTTCGCACCGAGATGAAATCAAATTTTTCCCTCTTGCGCGAATTGCTTTCGAGCTCGACTGCTCGTTCTTATTTAACCAACTTTTTTAACATCGGACCATAAGACTTTTTTGAAAGGTTAGAACAACTAATCGACTAAATGGTATAAACGAATTTTGGAAAAATTGCAATTGGTCGGAATTACAGAGAAAATGAAAGTTTCTGTTTTCTCTAAATATTTCGTTTCTAAAAATTAGAAGAAAACGTTCCGGGCACAGAAAACAAGTTTCATAGCAATTGTTATTTAGAAATGTGCTACGGCACACAGTGCGGACAAACGGCCTGTTTTCGGTACTTCTCGTAGTTTGGTTATTAATGTATATATAGAGGAGATTTTTTACAGACAATTATATTTACCAATATAGTTAATAATTTTCACAAAAAAATTGATTATTAAAAATTAAAAATAATAAAGTTAAACAAATTATAATATTAGTGAATAAAATGAATAAACTTAACAAAACGCTATTCGCTATCCGAGTCATTCTCAGTACTTTGATTGCGACCCAAAATCATTGACTCTCGTGATCTTGCACATCTCGGTCTAACCTTACATTCTTATTACATTTTCAATAGTTTTAAAACATATATTAAAAACAAATTAGAAATACATAAAAATGATAGATATATAATTATTGCAAAATGGTAGTATGCATAAAAATGATTATTATATGATTATTATTAACCATTTCCATCCTAATACGCATGTTTTACAAAAGAAATGTATTTCATATCGTGATATACACGAATATTAAACTTTTCCAGTATATTCCCCACTGTAACTGTTGGCGAACAAATGGCAAAATGTTTTACAACCAAATTTGTTTACAAATGTATACTTATTGTTAATTATTCACAGAAAATGAAATTTAACAATATAACTAATACATTTAAAAAGAAAATAACAAATTTTCCACGGTAGATCCTAAAGGAAAGGTATGGACACTTCTTAAAAAGTTTATAAAATTGAGAGTCGCAAAAAGTGGCAGACAAAACTATGAAATTCTTAAACTATAATAAGTAATGTATCCGAATATGCATGAATCTCAGGATATATTTTGCCGTTTTTGTTTTATGTTAATTTGAAGTTTTATATGCAATTAACAAATAAAACCACCGTTGAAAATTTGTACAAAAAATAAATCTACTTTATTAAATGTAAAAAGAATGCATATTCCTTGGTAAGCACTTTCCATTACACGGAATTATTATTGCACACTCATTTACAGTTAATGTAATATTTTTCGATTTTTGGCACTTTAGAGAGTGCCTGCATGGCCAAATTTTTTTACAAAAATCTAAATTTGGTTACTAATGCATATGTAATGGTAATTAGTCACAAAAAATGAAACTTAACAATAAAATTAATAAATTGAAAAGAACATTAACCATTTTTATGCATAAAAATAATTGTTAGATGATTTTTAAATGAATAATAATATGAATTTCCTGCTAATATGCAGTTCTGCCAAAGGAAATTTTCGTACATCGTCAAATAAATATGTTGTGAGATGTGCCGACTTGTCCGCACTGTGCAACAGTTCGGGAAATGCCAGGAAAAACGGGACACACCCCTAGGAATTTTATTGCAGAATAAATATTCCGTAAGAATGGTAATTCTGACAGCAACAACGACGAATTGCACATTAACGATAACCGTTCTGGCCACGTTGCATTCACAGGTACAGGTATACGCTAATCCCGACCGTAATTCGCTTTGTTAATTACAAAGGGTTTTCCGAACAAAAGCTCTATACAAATTTCGGATAATAATACTCCAATTGCTTGCGCGACGACTTTCATTAACTTTGACCTGCACTTAATCCGGCAATAAAAAGGATTACGCAATTATTATGAGCCCTGTAATGGAGCTTATGGTTGTAAATTACGTTATACGAGAGCTAAGCTCTTATACAAAATAAATATTTTACGAGTCTGTTCTGAGAAATGGAAATCAAATGAAAATGTATTTCCTAGAATTATTTTATTATAATTATTTATGTATTTCTTATGTTATTTATAATTTTTGGAGTATCTTAGAGTACTTCCTCGCATTTTAACGCACCTACTTTTTGCCATATCACTGGCGAGCTGACAGTATTATAAAACAATGCGATAATTTTGCTGTAAGGAACGATTGTTGAAAGTGAAATTGTTGCAGAACGTTTCGTCGATTGCGTGAATGTGTTTCGGCACGTTAAACTCTGCCGGGGCGACAATAAACTGCCGACGATTGCCGTTATACCTGGGCCGAACAAAGAAAGTCGCATAATCTCTAAAGTCTGTTGGTCAAACAGCCGGCGGATTTTCTCGGACCCAATAAAATAATGCAGGACTATAGTTGACTGCAGGTATTATCCCTCGAGGAGCAATTGAGGATCATCCCGAAGAAACAACGAAAACAACCATAACCCTTGATCTTCAGGTTCGCCAGGGCCAGTGTTCGTATGTTAATGGCGCATACCTGGAATTCTCTCGCTGTGGATTACGTTCGATTAAACCTTTTGTTACCCTCGACGCGAAGGATAACATTTAGGCTATATATTTCGCAATCTCTGCCAAGGTTATCTTTGTTGAATAGTTTCAACGTAACGGAGACATTGTAAAGGTAACGGCATTGTAATAGGAGTTGGGGGGACGTTGGAGACATTTAAATGGGGCTATTAGTTAAGTGAATATTGCAGATATATTTGACATTGTAAAATTATGAAAAATAAACGCTGGCTTTCTTTCTTTCGAAGAGATTGGAGAACATGGTGCCAAGTGGATAAATTTGAATATAATAAAACAGAAAGAAAAATTAATGTGTTTTTGCTCATCAATGAGAGCGAATATCGAACGAAGGGGTGACAGTATAGAGTATTAAGGGTTGGAAAAATTGAACTTCGACCAAATGAAGACGTTAGGGCAATTTTTCTCGAGATTGACGTGTTCGCAGCGATGGGAAATAGTAGTGGGTGGTCAGATCAAGTTTTTCGCGACGTGTACAAGACGGAAACACTGAACTCTCGCGACAGGTTTTATCGCTATCGCGAATTGCTCGGCAGGCATCGTTCACCGTTCGTTCCCAGTTGTTCTAGCTGCGAGCTGACGCAAGTTCGAGCATACATTATCTAACGAAACTTTAATGCTCGGTCATCCATCCAATGACGGTGACCTTGCACCTTATCGGCGAGGAACTATCGACGACAATTTTCACGATCCCCGTTCTGCACTAGTCCAGACTCCTTCCGAACGACTTTGATAACAGACTTTACCTGCTCGGGCGAACAACTAACGTAAATAAACTAGAAACAACGCGCGAAACATCCTCCTGTCGCGTTTTCAACTATTGCAACGATTCAAATTATCGGTAGTCTCGACGCGAAAGAGAATTTGTTCCCACACATTTTTTTTATTAAGGGAACATCGGAGTCGAAATTAACAATTTCGCTTTGGACTACGATCACGCAAAGACTGTCACATTTGCAACGAAAATTTCTATGCCTAAATTTGTTGTCTGATATTTTTTAACCATTTTCGATTTAGATAATAAAGATCACGTAAAATAAACACAGTCGCGTGATTTCGATTAGGTCGAGTCTAAACTTCAAAGTTTCGATTTTGTTTTTATTCCGCCGTTAATTGGAAGAAGCGAATCGTTAGAGTTGCGAGTGATCCTTGTTTATTTGTAAAACAAGTTGTGGGAAACAAGATAATTGTTATCGCTCGCATTTGCCTTTGTGATTTGCAAAATACGCAGAGTAGGTGTCATTCACGTATGCACAATAGCGTGCGGTAGTGTTATTATAATTTCCAGTTTTGGAAAACAACGTTCTATTTACAGGCGACTTTACAATCGTTGTTTGCAACCGGAACGTTCAAAAATAGAAATTAATCGAGTCGCGGGATTTTTCGAGAAAATTTTCACATTTCCTGAATGGTATTCTTGACTTACATGATTAGCAAGATTCCGTTATTCAAAAACGACTGCCACTAATGAGAAACATTTTCTCAGTCACTTATAATCGTTATTGGTAACTAAATCGTCCAAAGATGGAAATTTTCCCTACGTTCTGTGGTTAATATCCTTTACATGATAAGTAAAACGAGTGACTTCGAAGGAAAAATTTTCTTCGTCTTCATCTCCTGTATGGTATCCTTGACTTACATGATTAGCAAGGTTCCGTTTCAAAAACGACTGCCACTAATGTGAAACATTTTCTCAGCCACTTATAATCGTTATTGGTAACTAAATCGTCCAAAGATGACATTTTTCCCTACGTTCTGTGGTTAATATCCTTTACATGATAAGTAAGACGAGTGACTTCGAAGGAAAAATTTTCTTCGTCTTCATCTCCTGGTTGGTATCCTTGACTTACATGATTAGCAAGATTCCGTTATTCAAAAACGACTGCCACTAATGTGAAACATTTTCTCAGCCACTTATAATCGTTATTGGTAACTAAATCGTCCAAAGATGGAAATTTTCCCTACGTTCTGTGGTTAATATCGTTTACATGATAAATAAGACGAGTGACTTCGAAGGAAAAATTTTCTTCGTCTTCATCTCCTGTATGTTATCCTTGACTTACATGATTAGCAAGGTTCCGTTTCAAAAACGACTGCCACTAATGAGAAACATTTTCTCAGCCACTTATAATCGTTATTGGTAACTAAATCGTCCAAAGATGAAAATTTTCCCTACGTTCTGTGGTTAATATCCTTTACATGATAAATAAGACGAGCGAGATCGAAGGAAAAATTTTCTTCTTCATCTCGACCGCAGAAAAATATTACAAATAATTCCTCTAAAAAGTACAATTTCTCCACGTTTCGCGAGGGGAAGAAAGAGAGAGAGAGAGAGACTCGAACCGCGTTCCACCCCCTTTACGTAACTCC